>JAYKKM010000054.1:777500-847500 GCA_035772405.1 Chrysogorgia sp. JL179-B06 | reverse complement strand
TTTTGACAAGTTGGCCGCAGGTAGTATCGTACATCTGCATACAGTGGGATCTCCATCAGTGTTATCCGATATCTAAATTAAATAAGAAAATGCAAATGAACAACAATTACCGCATGATGTTTGAAGAGTGGCGTGGGAATAGCAACTTTGTTATTTATTTAATAGTACGATGTAATTTTTATATAGAAGATCTGATTAACTGATTAAAAATTGTTCAACAATTCCGTTACAACGCAATTATTCGTCTCCAAATCAGTCTACATTCTATAATATTACTTCTATGATAATGATAATGATAATTTATTAGCTAATTTTAGAAAGACTACTGATATTTATAAGAATTCTAATGATCGTTGTCGTGTAAGGTATATCTATTTTACTTCACGATGCACTTATAGATCCCCTTTCAGTGACGTAAAGCGCGCGCAAACATGTGGGCAAAACATCAAGGGCAATACTATGCATGTGGTAATCCCAGGTTTTATTTTTAGAAACATTTTCTTATAAAACAACTGAATTGAGATTTGCTTAACAATTCAACCGAGTGATCAGAAAGCATTCGCTTTAGTTCGTATAGTATCCGATATTTAAAAGAGCTTCGTTTCAAACATAAACTGGAATAAGTAAGTAAACTACTTTTTAAATCTATACATTTTTTCATAAAATTTGAAATTATATATCTTATAATGTTTTATTTCATGCATCTTTGAAGCAATTTTCTACGTTCCCGGTATACGATTCCGGTTCGTTCACTTTTTAAAACTAACTGAATTGTTCGCACCAGACAGAGGGCATATAATTTCTTTTCCGTTTTCACAATAGGACAGAACAATATACGTTTCATGCGTTCCCTTCATTTTCAGGATCATTCTTTTTAGTGTTCTGAATTTTGGAACGATATACGGTTCGAGTTGAATTAGTGTTCCCGCGTGTGAACGCAACACCTTTCCGGACCCGCATTTTGTTTGAACGTATTGCGTATGGATTTCAAACACTTTTCTAAGTGGCCGATCATTACATGTGGCGAATTGGCCTGGTTAACCGAGTTGGCCCGGTTAACCGAGTTGGCCTGTTTCGTATATTTATCATCTCTTGTTTCAAAATTTCGATTACATGGAAACCGAGCTCGCCCGGCCAAGTCGGTTCAGTGAGTTGAAAATTTCACCTTTTCCCCATGTGGCTTTTTGCCGAGTTGGCCAGGCAAAGCGAGCTGAAAAACGGTTTGGCACTTTGGCTCGTTAAGTCGCGCGTTTGTTTATTTGATTGTGCAGAATAAATATTGCTGAAATGAACTCAGATAGAGCATCAAAACCTTGTTTGTGAGTTTTGAGACGTATCGAAGCCTTAATAAATTAATTAGTCTTCGTGGAGACGTTTTCGCGAGTTAGTCGAGACAATAACAATCGTTTTATTAACGATACTTACAAAAAATTTCATCAGCATAAATAACAGTGTAAAACTGCAGTAAAACTAAGTCGTACTAATTATTGCCCAAGTGAAGCAACATTTGCTTCGTAATTGAGAATTTTGGGTTGAAATCATCGTCGTCAAACCGAGCTAGCCCGCCTCATGCAATCGCAATATGAATCTCACCCCGGCTTACCGGACCAACTCGGTTAACCGGGCCAACTCCCCTCATGTAATCGGCCCCTAAAAGTAATCAATCACTTCAGTAATTCAAAATAATAATAAAATATGACGCATGTCGAAGCAGGGCGTCTACTCGCAAGCACAAAATAGAAAATATTTTTTGTGTTTCCATACAGTAATAGAAACACGAGTGAAACGCCGTGGGAACACAAGCTATAGAAGAGCTAGTGTTTCTACTGCGATTTCGATTTCCACAATAATGTAAAATATTTAATTTAACACATAAATTAATACACTCAGCCAAAATTATCTGTATATTTTGGCATTCTCATTTTCAACATAAGTTCAGTTGTTTGAATATCAAATATAGTTTTACTAAATGTCGAGCATTCGGTCTTAGGCTGACTCAGAGCGACTTCAGAGCTTAATGACAGAGTCGCCTATTGTTACGGTTATTAATCACACGACTCATTAGACAAATATCAATTTATGTGAACATACTATGTACTATAGCCAGGCGAGTGTATTCAGTTATGAAGATATCTTGAATTAAATCAGTGAGTTTAGTGTATTATAAGGTATCTGTTTCTTACAGCTTTATCGTGCTTAAGGCGATAAGCTTGACTACCTTTTGTGCAACATGATTTACATTAAAAATCGTCGTTAAAATTCGTGCAATATAACATCGTTCTCGGTATTACAAATAAGACTTAATATGCGTTCATGTTACAATTTCCAGGAACTAATTTAACTAATTCTATTTTATACGAACTAATTTAACTTTCTGTAATTTGTAGAATAAACGAGCATTGAAATGTCCAGGTAAACGTAACATCATGTAGTAAGACTAAATTTTATATAGATATAATTAATATGAGCTCTTAATGAGATATAATTAATATTGAGATATATAATTAATATTGGAGCGTCAAAGACGCCATGTTGGGTGGCAACTTCAAAGTTCCGACCATTAGCAGACCGAATAATAAGTATTGTTATACATTCAAACTTCATTCTAATAATTATCAATGTCCAGCAGCTGTGGAGTCATTTCCGTCGAATACTGTGAATTATGGACGGAGGTGTCCAAAAATATATAATTAATTGGTCGCTGAAGACGTCAGGTTAGGATTAGGTTTGGGGTAACACTATGTTTTGAATTTGGGATACTTATATGAAACGCCAGCTGATTTTCTTCACGAGGCATGAGATCTGCGTCGCGTGTTATTTGAACCTGCATACACCCGTCCATGATGCATTGTGCTTGTGTTCGATCTTCTACCTCTTTTGATCACAAAATAACAAAATCATAGCTTGCACAGTAGATTTGCCTCTGTTGACGAAGACAACAGTGACGATGAAGACAACAGTGAAGACAACGATGAAGATAACAGTGACGACGTGTATAATAAAAGAGTTATTCGATTCGGCTACCCATGATATAAAAAATTATCCAGGACTCGGTCAATTTTATCCTCTGTAGATAACATTGACCTCGGTCTGGATAATTCTTGTTATTATATAGCGCTACTATAGTAGGATATGAGCTATCTCGCAATTTGATTGGCTCCTCTACTACTCTAGGCTATCACCTCATTATCCTAGCAGTAGAGAAAAAACAAGATGGCGGCATGGTTTTTAGGCCGAAAAAAGCTGAAACCGATGGGGTTTTATAAAGAAACCCCGAACTGACTGAGTGTTTGCCTATAACAAAACAATTATACCATTCTCTCTCGTCGTATATGAACTAATATGAGCTCATATACAACTCGAGCTCATGGTATAATTATCATTTATAGACCCGGAGCGAAGGGAATTCGACGAAATATAACCCCGAGGGATGATATATCATCCCGAGGGGTAATATTTCGACGAATTACCCGAGCGGAAGGTCTATAAATGATATATTATACCGAAACAATCTTGAATGCTGTCTTGAAACATCTAGTTGTTCCTCCATTGTTTACAAGCTCGTCTTGGTTTACGCACGCGCGTGTTGTTTGGTTTTCGCGCGTGGTATTTGGCTTAGCGCGTGATACGCGAGTCGAATACCCCTTCACAGCCATCTATATTTCGCGAAGGTTTGTTCAATAATGAACATCTTCTTCCGGAAATAGATAATATAGTATCATGCGCAATGCATGATGGGGCGACCTTCGCTCCTCCTCTGCCTTCACAGAAGGTTATGTAAGAGATAAATCCCTCGAACGAGGGATGTATGCTATAGTATACAATCCCGAGGACGCGTTGCGTCCGAGGGCTGTATATCGCATAAATCCCGATGTTCGAGGTGTTTATCTGACTTATTATTACATGATTGAGGAGGTTTTCTAACAAAGTTTAGTCGATTTTGTCCACCTTGGACAAAGATTTTCCTAGTTTTTTCTTCGTTTCTTGTCTTATTAGTATTCATAGGGATGTATGCTATATACATCCCGCGGTACATCAAAGAAAACCGACTCAATCATTAATATGTAATAGATAAGTAAGAGTTAGATCCCGAGGACGCGTAGCGTCCGAGGGCTTTATATACATGTAGCTTATTATTACATTGAGTCGGTTTCCTTTGATGTACCGCGGGATGTATGCGCCATACATCCCTATATGAATACTAATAAGATGAGAAACGAAGAAAAAACTAGGAAAATCTTTGTCCAAGGTGGACAAAATCGACAAAACGTTGTTGGAAACCTCCTCAATGTAATAATAAGTCAGATAAACACCTCGAACGTCGGGATTTATGCGATACAGCCCTCGGACGCTACGCGTCCTCGGGGCTGTATGCCACATAAATCCTTCGTTCTCGGTGCTTATCTAGCCTATTACATAAAGCCCGACATTCGGGGATCTAACTGATTTAGTTCATGATTGAGGAGGTTTTCCAACAAAGTTTCGTCCATTTTATCCACCTTGGACAAAGATTTCCCTAGTTTTTTCCTTCATTTCTTATCTAATCAGTATTCATGGTCTTTACGCTATATACTGCCCGCGGTACATCAAAGAAAACCGACTCAATCATAAACTAATCACTATTATACCCCTCCAAGCGGGGAATTCGAGTTTAAATTGACTGGTCACGTGGTACAAATCTACGATCAGTGACAAAACTGTTCGGGCAGCATGCACTCATTTTCACAGCAATTACACCCCCGCGCCCCCTTTCAACCTACCGAATTCGATACGTCCTACTCAAAATGTGCTATCAGAGAGCAACATTGCTTAGGGGGAGAGGGGGAAATTCGTTCGCTCAACGACTTTTTATTCACAAGCATTGGTTTTAATAGATTTTTTCAGAGTGCCCGAAGAGGTTTTGTCACTGATTGTAGCTCTTTGATTGGACAATTTATAGTTGAGGTATAATATTTGTTAAATATCATGCTCAGATTCATCCAATAATTGTTTATTAGTATACACCACGCAGGCGAATGTTTTTCACGCATTTTGATTCAATCTCCGAATATATATGATTCAATATCCGAATATTTTGGTTAGCAGCGTCTACAGGTATATGTTCGTTTCTTTTTCAGCTATAAAAACTGCTTTGTTCTCGTCATTGCACGCGCGCGAAATCAATGTTCTTCTTGACCTTTTGCTCAATATTTTCAGAAAAATAAAAAATAATCAAGCTTGTTATTTTAAGAGCTTTGTTAAGACCCGAACAAAATTTAATTTTAATTTTTTTTAATTTAACAACTTTAATTTGGCACAAAAAAAGATATAGCTATAATATTTACAATAAAATAGCCAAATATGGCTAGACACGAACGGGACAAGTCCCATGCGAGGTGTCTGCCAGCATATTCTAAAATACAAAAAAAAATAAAGTCTATGATAAAACATGCAGTTGTCCTACATTGTTACATCGTTATATATCTACGTTTGACTATATGACAGGAACAAGTCCTGTACAGCGAATAAGTACATATCAGGATCAAAAATATTTACAAGAAGATTTTTATAAGTTCTATATGCAAAAATGATTTAAAACTAGAAATTGTTAAAAAAGTACCTACAGAATGAGAATAAAATGAGAATAAAATTCCAGAGTTTAACTATTCTATTAATATATAAGACGATTGAAAAGTACTATAGTTTTACAATATGGTGTCTGTAAAAAAGATGATGCTCCCTGCCTTGTCCGACTAGAGACCACAGATGCAAATTTATCTATATCGAGCTCAACTAATTAAGTTATATTTACATTTAAAATAAAAAGTCAGGTCTTTAATCTCGCTCTCATAAGCAAGTGGTAAAAGATAAAGACGTAATAAGCGTTCCAAGTATAAGTGAGCTCTCCCCGTTTACATCTTAGGATCCATCGTGTGGCTCTCTTTGCACTCCCTCGATTCTTTTCATCAATGTAACATTGGTTGGTGACCAAACTTGTGTACCATAGTTCAGCTGCGATTTGACAAGAGATAAAAACAGAGTTCTTCTTACACGTGTTTCGATGAGGCTATAGCAGGTCCTTCTCACAAGGCCCAGTATTTTATTAGCTTTGGTCACCACTTGCATGACGTGGGAGTCCCATTTGAGATTACAGCTTACATTTATGCCTAGATCAGTTTCCTCATTACAAAGTGCAAATCTTTGCCAGTTAGGCTGTAAGGGTATATACAGGGAGATTTTTCTTGTTACCATTAGGATTTTACATTTAGTGGAGTTGAACTTCATTTATGGCTTTTGTAGCTCCGTCTGTCAAGATTATGTAAATCTTGTTGTAAGGTCATAGAATCGTTCATAGATAATATAGATCGATAAACTTTAGAATCATCAGCGTAAAGGCAACACTTGTGTTCGGTGACAACGTGTCCGGTAAATCATTTATAAAAATTGTAAAAAGAAGTGGCCCTAAAATACTTCCCTGAGGACACCCGAAGTCACCGGTGACCACTCGGACGCGAAATTTTCAATAACCACTCGCTAAAATCGATTGCTTAAGTAACTTTTAAACCACCGAAATAAAGAGTCACTGACCCCGTGAGCTTGAAGCCTTTGCAGGAGGATTTCGTGGTCAACGGAATCAAAGGCTTTGGAGAAAAATCAAGATATATCATATCAACTTGCTTGTTATTGTTCAGGTTTCTGCCGATATCATGCAGACGCAGTACGGACAAAAGTTGGGTTATACATGACCGTTTCTTTAGAAAACCATGTTGACCATTTCTCACAAGCGGTGAGAGAAATAGGTAGATATGATGATGAACACAGCGTTCCAGAACTTTTGAAACAATGCTTAACAGAGATATTGGTCGGTAATTACATGTAGCTTCCAATGAATCCTTTTTATGCACTGGAGTTACATTAGATTTCTTCCATTCATCAGGACATTACCAGTCCTTGATGACATGCAGGGCCGGATTAACGTCGCGCGAGGCCCGTGGCAAATTTTCAGCGCGAGGCCCCCGTACCCCCCCCCCCCGTTATGAAAACTTAACTAATTGCATTCAAAGACACAAAATTGTTAAATAATCGTTTTCAATTTTATTCGCAAATCATCGCAATTTCGATTGTGTCAACAAGTATAAACAGGATCATATAACAGCTCAGCGCAACTAGAGCTTACATGCATATTGCATATTTTCCTGGGGCCAAGCCTAGGGGGCGAGGCCCTTAAATGCGTGAGACCCCTAAATGTGCCAGGTCCCTAAATTCGCGAGGCCCCTAAATGCGCGAGGCCCCTAAATGCGCGAGGCCCCTAAATTCGCGAGGCCCTAAATGCGCGAGGCCCCTAAATTCGCGAGGCCCCTAAATTCGCGAGGCCCCTAAATGCGCGAGGCCCTTAAATGCGCGAGGCCCCTAAAATGGGCGTGTCCCAATAGAAAATGGGCGTGTCCCAGTAAAAATGGGCGTGGCCCAGTAAAGCGCGAGGCCCCCAAAAGCGCGAGGCCCGTGGCATATGCCGCATCTGCCACGTGGTTAATCCGGCCCTGATGACTGTTGAATAGACAACAAAGGCTGGGCGAGATTTCAAAGGCACATTCTTTCAACAAATGAGGCGGAATACCGACTGGACCATACGCTTTTGTTACATCAAGATTTTGCAAACAATCACAAACTTCTTTAGCGTCAAGTACGACTTCCATAATTAACATGTTCGTTTTAAGTGTGCAATCTTCCTGCAGGTTGTGTTCATCAGATTTAGGTTGAAACATCTAAGATAAATACGAATTAAACATTTCAGCTTTTGCCTTAGCAGAAAAGCGATGAAGCGACGTTTATTGTTATAAAATGCCTTATGATATGACCAAAAGGGTTTTGTATTATTTTCGAAAGAAGTTTTAATCTTTTCCAAATATACTTCATGTTTGTGTTTTATCAAGTCCTTAATATTTTTAGAAAAACGTCGGAGATTCACTTTGCGTTGCTGAGTTGGATTTTCGCGATAACGACGAAGGGCAGTGTATTTATTTCTTATAAGGTGTTTAACTTCATGATCGATCCATGGAGGGTATTCTTATCAGAGACAATTTTCTTAGGCACAAATTCTTCCACGCGGCAGTTAAAAATAGCCTCGCTGGCCCCGCATCAAGTTTATCTTGTTTACTGTATCGTATTGTTGTATAGATTGTATGTATTATGCTATGTAATTGATAAACTTGATTAAAGTTTCTAGTAAAAACAGATCTTTTCAATTTTCCAGCACTCGTTAATATCTGATATCTCAGATACTGCCAGATCAAAAGGAACTCGACCAATGTGAGCACGGAAGTCATCAAAATCAACATTTTTATCCTCATAAACAATGCGTTTAAAGTGGCACTACGATGAAATTTCACCCCTGTCTTTTAGATTTTCTTCAGCATAGAATAGTATTTCAGGGTCGAAAGTGATCATCGATGTAAAAAAAAACTAAAAAATGGTATTTTGAAGTAAGTATTTTGAGCTCTGAAATCACTATTATTTAGGCTACCATTACTAAAAACGTGTTCCAAGTGAGCCCGCAATTTCAAAAGGTAATATTGTTTGTGACGTCAGATTCTCAATGCTACGCCTTAATTTCGGTCGAGGTTATTTGTTTTCTTGTTTTTTTCGAGAAGTAGATGAAATGTCCAGCCTTTCAGACGAAGAATTTGAAAAAACGACCTTGATTTACTTGAAGAATTAGCCACGTTGAGTCTTCGCGTTGAGAATCTGACGTCACTTCGTTACGCTGGTCAAGAACATGAACGATTAATGGCGGACATTAACAACTCCAGATTCGGAGTAAGAAAAATAATACTTGCAATCGTCGAATCGCAAAACGGTTTCGACCAAGTAATATTTAGCAGCTCTGCTTTATAAATACGTAAAATATCGATAGGTAAAAATTTGATCGTAGTGGCACTTTAACTATATAGCTTAATTAGCTTTTTGAAAATTAAGTTTAACGTCAAAGTCAATCACGAAGTTGTACTATACGAGGTTTTAAGTGTATACGAGGTTTTAATATACGAGGTTGTTAAAACCTTTAATTATAAAATTCATTTCACATGCCATCGGATTGATTGCTGAAACGTAATTTGATGAAACCTAACAGTTTAATAGTGATCTGTCGGAAAGATTCCATCTGGCGGAGTGCCCGCGTTAGATTCGTTATAGTAAGTGATTGTTATAGTACGAGGTTCTTGACTTGAAATAACCTCGTCCGGTATCGTTGAAAGTTCACCAGCTTTTCTTTCCCATCAGATAAAGAGAATCTCTTTTCAACATCAAAGACACTAACAGAGAGACAAATTATCATAGCGATACCGCACATAAAACCTAGAGCGAACTTCGCCATGACTCACCAGCCAATGATAAAAATAGGTCCGCGATGCGAACATGTGGGTACCGGGAGTGATGAGCATGCGGTGTGACCAAAAGGGAGGCCCTTTTTATGAAACAAAAAGACTATGTTATCTAAACTGTGGAAAGAAAAATCCAAATCTGTGATACTAACTGAAATATTAGTATTATTCATTTATACTGAGGCATTTATCCCCACTATGGGATCATTGTCACAGAGGCTATTTATCATTACAGTATATTCATGTGGTGCCTTTAAAGTGTCTATGAAATGAAAATTCGCTCCAGTTTTTATGATTGTACTTGAAAGAACACTTATACTAATGCAAAATGGCTTTTAGATTCATATGTTATTCCGTTCTTGAATTATTACGCTTTATATAATTTGAACTATGACGTCACAAGATGGACAGAGTATTACACCAAAACTGAAAATCAGGCATATCTTCAAACTGGTTCAACTAAATAGATTCAAACCTTGCTGACTTACTCAATCAAGAAAACTAAACATTGTCATGGTTCTAATGTGGTTGCTATGGTAAGTTAGAGTTTCCAGATTACTCTCTTCCTTTATATGAATTCTTTGTTTTCAACCACGTTTACAGCAACTTATTCAGTTTTAGGAAGTTGACACCCTTTTTCAATGATTTCCAATGCAACAATACTGTTTAAAACAATAAAAAGGTAACTGCAATGACGAAAGGTACAACATTTTGTTTCTTTACAAAGTGGTCTGGTAATGAATCTGTTACCATGGGAACCTAATATAACAACAATCTCAATGCTGAGTCTTGTTGACTCAGTAAGTCTGTATTGTTTGAGCCAGTTTAGTCAAACCAATCCAATGATAAGCCTGTTTTTGAGTTTTGATGTAGTACTGTGTCCATCTTGTGACGTCATATCTCAAGTTACATGAAATGTAACTGAAGAACGACATAAGATACGAAAGTCATGTAAAAGCTATTTTTCATTATTTTACGTGTTCTTTCAAATACAATCATAAAAAGCTGGGGTAAATTTTCATTTCATAGACACTTGTACTGATAAATTGATCAAGGACAAATGTCACAATATTTGTTATAGACTAGGGGTAAATGGGGGAATAAACCAGGTGTTGAAATTTTCTCATGGTGGATTACTAAGACAGTGCTGTTGGTAAGCTAATAGCAGATTTAACAAATCAGCAGAGGATAAATTTGTAAAATGAACTTTTAAGACAAACATAGGTTCCATTATTACATGTCATGGATAATTCACCAGTAAATGATTCACAAAAGTTAAGGCATAAGTTTTCTCATCAAATAATACCATGTTAGGAACATCTGTCAACAACAAAAAACTTTTTCACAGAAACTTTAATACAATAACTGCAGAGAGGAACTATTCTATAATGCTGAAATCATCTTAATGTTTGTAATCTTGGCACAAATTATTACTTGAGAGCCTTTGATCATTGACTTTATTTTTATTATTATCAATACTGGCCAAAGTGACATTTTATTTCAAATGGAATACAACTTTTCAGTGGTGAAATAATTAAAAAAAATAATTTTAGATGCTCAAGGCTTTCAACAGTAAGCAAAACACAGCTACCAGAAAAACACGGCATTCCATATAGGTCACTTGACTGTGAATCAAATATCTTGAAAGTATTTCCTGACACTGCGAACACTGAAACACTGTTACAATCAATTGTTAACAAGCATTGTTATATACCAAGTGTCAAAGTTCCCTTTTTCTAGTGTCATTGGTCGAGAGTATATCACATGAAAATGACGAAATTTAGCTGTTTCCCCTGCAATAGCTCTGAGAGGGCAATATGTTGTCAATGATAATGAAAAAATCATGTGAAATACCATGTGAAAATGCAACCTTTGGATTGAACTCTCTTTTTGCCTTAATATTATTTAATTTAATGTTTGAAGAATAAAATATTTCATGTCTTTATGTTTGTTTTTTCTTTGACACTTGGTATAAAAAAGCACTTATTTACTGGAACCTTGGGAAAGCAGTATGTTTTGACATACTGCTTTCATCGATGGTCTCGGGACCCCAACTCCCAGTAAATAAGTGTTAAATATTCATAGTTGGTTTCTAAACCAAAAAATAAATTTGTAAATGCAATTTCTCCAGTTAATGATTCACTATGAGTTAATTTATTGATACCATGACAGGAACATCAGTTAACAACAAAACATCTTTATTTACAGAACCTTTAATGACTTTAATGCAACCATACAAACAATTCCCATGTAACAAAATATTGTTCAAGCCATTCCAATTACCGCATAAATATGTTTACCTTATGGAAAAATTATAGCGGTCGATGATTTGCTATGTATACCAGCATTGTCGCCAAATTTAGACTGACCTCCTCACCTGAAACTGTCAGATGGATAACATTTGAATTTGACGAAGAAATATACAACAAAAACAGTCACAGACAATATAAACAACATAGTAGTTACTCAGAGGAGCGAAGCTATTAAGCACATAAATGTATGATAAAATAAATACCTAGTACAGTAAAGAAGTGAAAACGAGAAAGATACAACTTACCTTTAATGTAAACTACACAAGCGGCAAGCCAAACGCACTCGATCAGAAGACACGCACGAGGAAGAGGGAATTATTTTGCCAAAATTAAAACGCACTCGATCAGAAGACACCACGAATTAGATCACGAGCATTGCCAACTTAAACGACACGACCTTTGTACGTTGAATTTGTCGACAAGTTAAGATTTTTCGAGATTTTCTACCGTGTAGTTTGTATACACAAGATGAGTAGGAATATATTGACCTTCGATGATCGATGGGACGACATTTTCCGATGAATTCCGAATGAGTATCTGAGTTGCGCAGTTGCAATTTCGATGTTGAACCCCTAAATACCTAAATACCTCAACGCCGTGACTATATGGGTACCGCTGACCGCGGTACCCACAAAAACTCTTTGATTGCAGCACATCATCAGGCCACACGACACAAGTTCGATTTTGAGAAGGTTAAATATTACCATTCCACTAATTGGAATCAACAAACTTTTCTCGAAGCTTGGAATTCTATCTACAAACCGAACTACAGTGTGTATCAAAAAACCGCTACCCTTAGAAAATGAATTAGCATTCTTAAAGAGACCTATTGTAATTTAAAAAAAAAATTATACACCTGGGAAATTAAGATGGTCCAAGCGCTGCGTTAATCAAGAAGAGAGAGAGCAGTTTTCAACACGAATGCAATCCAAGTTATTTTTTACGCATTCGTTGCTCAGAGGTGTCTAAGCCTTCAAACTATTACAATGGGTTCTTTGAAAAAAATGCTAATTCACAGTTGCTTCCGGTAGCGGTTTTTTTATACACACTGTATATCAATGAACACATGTGTTTACCTGATATTTATAGACTTTTCAAAAATTCATTAATAATTGATGAGGAAAACACAAAGGAAAATCATGACCGTATCTTTATACGGTGATAAAGATTCGTCCTGATTTACATAAAAATGGCTTGAATCACTGAAATAGTTGGTAAACATGGTTGTTTAGATGCAGTCGTTTTTGAAGCCGTTCAAAATGCTCGCAGCAGTGTTTTATCTGGTCTAAAACGCTCGACTATAGCCTCGTGTTTTATCATCCGATAAAACACTGCTGCTCATGTTTTAACCTACACTTCACATTTAACGACCATTTCATTTAAATAAGATATATTACCAGTAATTTTGACATAGTTTTTAATCTAATAATTTAGATAATCTAGTAATTCACTCATATTATTATAAAAGTTATTATAACCATTTTAGGACGCCATTTGCTGATAAATTGGCTATAGTATCTTAGCCGAAACGTCCATTTTTAAATTTTAAGCCTATGGCAAATAATTATTAAAACAGTATTTTAATATTATATATTTATCATTTATATTTATCATTTATAGACTCGGGCCGCACTCGGGATATATCATCCCTGGGGACTGGAGTTTTAAATTATGTTATTATGGTCAGATTAATATAGATTATAATTATAAACGACACAGTCAGCCCGTCGCAACCCGGCTCTGGCCGGACGGTGTATTTTGCGGAATGGCGGAACGGCGGAATGATTAATACTTCTTGAATATAGAAGATGTCCACCATATTGATATCCCACCCCCCGCAGCGAAACCACGCACCAGCCGCAAGACCTCGGGGTAATATATCGACGAATTCCCCGAGCGGAGGGTTTATAAATTAGTATATTATACCGAAACAATCTTGAATGCTGTCTTGAAACGTCTAGAAACGTCTTGAAACGTCTTGTTGTTCCTCCATTGTTTACAGGCTCGTCTTGGTTTACGCGCATGTTATTTGGTTTTCGCGCGTGGTATTTGGTTTCGCGCGTGATACTCGAGTCGAATACCCTCCACAGAGGGGTATTCACTATATATATATATCAAGATATCACAACCACACCAGCTCTTTCAGAAATCCAAAACGCAAACATGCCACTGAACTTAGCAAATATATTTGGAACTTAAAATCTATGCCTGTATGAAAAATTTATTATTATTTGCCATCCATCTCATATGCAAAGGCAATTGATTTTGCAAAAACAGAATATTATAAGGCAAAGATATCTACAGTGTAACTCTGATCAGAATCAGCTATTTCACATGATTGAGGGCATGTTCCGAGTAAAATCTATTCCTTTATTGCCATCACATGATTCTTCGTATGACCTGGCTGATGCTTTTAGTTGTTATTTTTCAACTAAGATTCAGTTACTTCGAGATAAACTTACTAGTACACATGAGTCAGTTAAGAAGCTATCTATAGCAGTTGACTCTCCTTGTTGTAAAAGCTCACTCAGTGAATTTACTGCTGTATCTGAAAGCTTTGTCTGTAACACTATCAAACAGTACTCGTCTAAGTCCTGTGCCTTAGATCCTGTACCTACACATCTGCTAAAGGAATCTCTTGACGTGTTAGCTGCCCCAATTACTGACATTATCAATTCATCTTTGTCCACAGGAGTATTTCCTCTTTCACTTAAGAAAGGTCTCATCTGCCCATCTATTAAAAAACCTACTAGTGATAAAGAGCAATTCCCTAACTATAGACCTATTACTAATGTGGCTTTCTTGTCAAAAGTATTAGAGCGGATTGCTGCCAGACAGACAACAGACTATCTTATTGAGAATAACCTCCTTGCGAAAATGCAATCTGCTTATAGACTCTTTCATAGCACAGAGACAGCAGTTCTGCGTGTTTTCAATGACACCCTTAATGCACTTGATGAAAATCAGGAAGTAGTGTTGGTACTATTGGACTTATCATCTGCGTTCGACACCATTGACCACACCGTTCTATTGGAGAGACTTCAGCATCGTTATGGGTTTAGTGGAAGTGTACTAGCTTGGTATCACTCATATCTTTCTGATCGGGTACAGTCAGTTATGGTGAATTGAAGAATACGCATTCCTCAAACAAACCATTGCAACATTGTGTACCTCAGGGTTCTGTACTGGGTCCACTTCTCTTTTCACTCTTCTTTGCGCCATTGGAAGATGTGATCAAAGCCCATGGCCTTGATTGCATAACGCACTCTAAAAAAGGGTGTGTTAGAAAACACACCAAGGTGTGTTAGAAAACACACCAAGGTGTGTTAATTTAACACACCTTTTGACAATTATTTTAAAAAACACACCTTGGTGTGTTCATTAACGCACCTTGGTGTGTTCATTAACACACCTAGGTGTGTTCATTAACACACCTAGGTGTGTTAATTAACGCACCTTTAGTTAACACACCTTTAGATTACACACCTTTTCGCAACCAAAGGTGTGTAATTTAACACACCTTTGAAAGAAAACACACCTTTTGCAATAACACACCTTTTACATTAACACACCTTTTCAAATATAACACACCTTTTTGACAACACACCTTACTCATAACACACCTTTTTGATAACACACCTTTTTGATAACACACCTTTCTAAATAATACACCCTCCAAAATAACACACCTTTCAAATAACACTCCTTTTGATAAACACACCTTTTGATTAACACACCTTTTCAGCAAAACACGTTTCCAGTAACACACCTTTTGATTAACACAAGTTTTCAGTAACACACCTTAATAACACACCTCTTGATCAACACACATTTAGATTAACCGCCTTTCACTAAAACATATCTTCCGAATAACATGAAGGTGTAAGAAATGACATGGAATATGATATGTATCTGCTCCATTCATAACAATGTTATTTTTTGTAACTGCGTAGCTTCCTCCGCAGGCAACTCTGGCATCCGAAAAGGTGATTTATTTACACGTGCGCGCCATTTCGCGATCAAGTCTCCCTTGTGAACTCAATCAATATGGCGCGCGTGTAGATAAATCGAGGAACTTTGTTAACACTCTCAAACATGAGCTAAAATGACGTCGAGAACTTTCGACTGCCAGGAATCGAAGGCGCTGAGACGTCAGTTTGGCGGATGGAATGAACTTTTTGTGTCTTTAACAACATTTTTAACCAAAAATTCATAAATATAGCGCATGGAACAGGAAGAGCCTGGGTACGAGGTTGGGTTCTAAGGTTCTGGAGAAGCAATGCGGGTGGATGCGGGTTGTACCTTGGCGTCATAATTCTTAACCAATGAGAACGCTGCGCGCTGAATTTGTTTGTTTGGTTGTGATCACTGCACGAGACACGCAGTTATCGCTTTTACCTTCCAATACGATTTTCACGTTATGGATTTCTATAATATGAGCACGTATGAATTAATTGGTTCGCTTGTTCATTTAACGAAAGATATCAGTGAGTTCTCGGCCGTGTAATTACCAAAGTCTGGATATCGCTTCAAAATGAAAACAACTAATACAGCAGGTCGAAGACGAAGCCATTATCCTGACGGAAGCAAATCAGGTCGAAGACCTAAGCCAGGTACGTAAACTCAGTCATTGATGCGCTTCTAGTTAAAATCCTGCGACGCAAATTAATAATTAGTATACTTTAGAGTATTTAATAATTATTTAGTGTACTCGCGTGATTATAACTCGCGGGTTCCGCGTTATATCACGCTTCAAGGAGAACTTTAAAATTAAAGTCGAAATCCAAGATGGCTTCCTGTCTTCCTTCTCGACTTGAGTCAAAGGTTGAATGACGTCGAATTGATTTTTTATTTGAAACGAAATGTAATTGTCAAGGAAGACTCCCATTCATGCTTATTAAAAAGTAAGTTAAATGTTTGTATACTGCGAAGATGCTCTTCGATTACATTTTTACCTTTGGGCTTTGGTGATTTGTGTTCATGTGTTGACGACTTGACGACGGAGTGAAACGTTAACCTTTGCCTTTGGCAGATTGCATGGCAGTGCTCACACTATTATTTTCAAATCATATATAAATTAAAATGTTGGCAACAGAAATTGAAGCAATGTGCAAAGTAATATTGACTTTGTTGGTTCTATAGACTATAGCTTATTTTAATTTATAATTTTACAGCCAAATCACAAATGTTTGTTAATGTAGTATTAAAGTAGTTATCCCTGTTCCTATAGCCATAATTTATCTGTTTCAGCTGCAAATTAATCAAATTTCACAATGAAAAAATATATGAACACCAAATTTCTAAAGAAACCATTTAGTGTTATAAAATATTAGTATAAACAAACTAGGACTATCACAAATCCTCTATTGGTTGAGCTACTGGTCACTCTCTATATTACTATATAAGAGTGATAGAGCACGAGCAGCAAAAATAGTTGCTTTTCAAGGTGTTTAACAAGATTTTAGATAAGCTGTTGAATAATTTGTTTCAAATACATGTAATTTGTTGAAAATGTTAACTCTGCTTTTAGTAGAAACTGACCATGGTTGCTCATAGACAACTCAAGCTCGTTGTCTAATTGACAAATAGATTCGATTTTGCCATTGTCTGTTCAGTTATAGATGCACAGATGACGTCAGAACGTAGTAAGAACAAAAAAAGTGGCCCACGAGCTACAGAGTCGAGTGGGTCACTGATGTTCTTACCACGATCTGACGTCCTCTATGTATCTATAACTGAACAGACAACAAAAAATGGAATCTATTTGTTTTATACAATCAAAAACAACCCCAAAGATTTGGGGCACGAAAAAAGAAAAACATAGCTGCTGACATGATTTGACGCCATCCATGTATCTGTCCTTCAGTAGATCATGGGCAAGAACCAATGGAAATGCATATATAAGTCACATGATTGTATAATTGTAAATTGTTAAATAGAAAATGTGTGCTCATTGTAGCAGGTCATTTGCAGTTTCTGTATTTTGTTTATAAGTTATTGTTAATTTTGAGATTTTTATGTTTTAGATAGTTGATGTTGAGGAGTTACAGACCTTCATGGAATTAACACCATCCAACTGACTGGCGTATAATAGTGACATAAATATCTTTAACCAGCCTTTATATTCAACTCCACACACAACCAATCCTATACTTTCTTCCGTGTACATATCATCCTATACTTTCTCCAGTGTATCAATGTCTTACCAGTGAGAAAACATCTTATTGTGGATATTGGATCATTCTTCTATGGGCCACCCTAAGCAAGGGGACTACAAAAGAATGGCACATTGCTTACTTGCAAAAAATTCCCAGAGTTGATGGACAGTAATCCTTCAAAAGTATTGGGTAGGTCAGAGTTTAATTTTACATACATATATGATGTTAAATGGTGATGCAATTATGTATATGGTTTTATCTTTGTGTGGTAAAAACAGTATTTTACAAATTAGCATAGCAATTGAGTAAAATATTATTTTCACCACAATGTCACAAGAAGATAAAATTCATATCTTCAAACTAGTGATGCTTAAAAGTTTTGTAACACCTTCGTGGACTAAATTGCGTGTAATCTTCGTGTACACGCAGCATTTTTACACCCACTCTGATAGTGTCTATAGAGGCATGTTGACATCGAATTTGTGCAAATCAAAATGAAAGAATTTATTAGGCCTCAATGAAGACACATCACAATGAGTATTATGCCTCAATTAGCTTTGTGTAGTCTGTGTAGTTTTGAGCGCAGTACACAATCTTGTGCGTGTAATCGCTCTGCATGTACACTGAGACTCCATGCACTTTACACGCACGAAAGAGTTACAAAAACTATTAAGCGCCACTGTATACTGGTACAATGTAATTTTATTTTTATTCATATAGCCACAATTTTCTCTTATAAAAATTCAAAGTGATCCTGACTTATCTCCTATTAGATTTTCTTATGCTAATTAATAATAATAACAATAATAATAAAAATGGTTTATTCAATAGCATAGTATCCCTCATGGAAGGCTCTTTATCTATTGAAGACTAATATCTAATTACCGGTACAAGAAATTGATGTAATAATACCGTAGAATCTCGAAAGTAACCGGGGCAGCTACTTTCGAAATTAGTGACCTCTAAGGCGGCTACTTTCTGAGGGGCGGTTACTTTTGGGTTGTTATTTTTAGCATCGGCCAAGTTTTAACCACCACTGTACATTTTGCACAACGTTTCAAAGTTTTGTTTTATTTTGATTAAATTATATAAGAGTTGTTACTTAATTTCTAATGCTAATAATTTACCGTACTCGATACTGAATATTCAGATACCGAACGGAAATGGAACAGGACGTCTGAACGATGACAAAGACAAACTTATAACTACTGTCTGAAATTCCTGAATATTTGATATAGTTTTATACATGTTTTAATCCATGCCATTCAAAATACATTGTTAAACAGATGTTACAACTTATTTATACAATAGTTATGGCTACTTTCGGGGGGGGGGCATTACTTTAAGATCGGAGGGGCGGCTACTTTCAGGGGAGGCAGTTACTTTAAGAGGGGCAGCTACTTTCGGGTGTTCGTAGTAATTGTTTAAAAAAGTGGCTACTTTCGAGGGGGCCGCTACTTTCGGTGGGCGGTTACTTTCAAGATTCTACGGTATATAACATAATTACTTATTCTAGGAAATCAGGCCAAGTAAATTATGAATTAAAAATAAATAAATTAAAAGTAAATTAAAATTATGTGGTTCACGGCGTCGAGTTAGCAAACAAGCGCCTGGGTACATCTTAAAAAAATTAGGGTAGGTAGGTCGGGATTTTATTATTTTTGAGAAAAGTTTTTGTTCTATTGCCACACAGGCCATCATCTTGTTCCATTATATTGTTGTGCAAGAATGACGGCCTGGGAACTAATTTAGCAAAATGGCGATTGTTACAAAGCCAGCGACGGTGGCAGGTCACGTAGTGATCTTATTTACGCTTTTTAACAGGGTAAAACTTATTTTATCATTAAAGTCTGTGTAAAAAACTATAAAACCTACCCTTTTTATGGCTAATAGTCATTTGGTGCAAAAAATATGTCACAAAATTTACAGGGACGGGCGAGCTGAGCTAGGGTCGGTCGGGTAACCGGAACTACACAATTTTTTTTTATTTGGCCTTAAGTACAATATATAAAGGTTATATTATAATATGATAAATAGAATGAGGACGTATAAAATAACTAATTAGAATAATTACAACAGAATGAATAGTCAGAAATGTCAATAACTATGTTTGACAGCGTTCTTACTATAGATAAAATACAATGTCACTGAAATCTAATCAAGATAAAATTAGAGTTTAAACTAAATGTTTTTACCAAAATGCTGTTTACCATTCCTTGATATATTTTCTAGTTCCAGAGTTATAAAGATTTAAAGATGTCAAAATCAAGGTGACATCATATTGTTTGAATGTTAGTTTGGTGAATGTTTAGATGAACTAATATGTCAGAATCAAATGAACCTTTGCACGTAGATAGTGAAAGATGAAACACAGTTGATAATGTCACTAATTTTGTTGTCAAGGTAACACTGTTGTACCCAGGCCCCTTGCACAGATTTTATAAAATACCTTCATACTCTGTCTTGATAAGAATAAAATAATATCAGACATGTGCTTGTCATACCTATGCATGCCTAAAATAAATTTATACTATAATAATTTGAAAATTATACACCCAGTGACAAATACAGTGTGTTTTATAAAATCCGTGCAAGGGCCTGGGTACAACAGTGTTACCTTGACAACAAAATCAGTGACATTATCAACTGTGTTTCATCTTTCACTATCTGTGTGTAAAGGTTCATTTAATTCTGGCATATAGTAACTGAGCTATAGTTAATTTAAACATTCACCAAACTAACATTCAAACAATATGACGTCATAAAGTTGTGCTGAATCAGCAATTTGTTTGTTCTGTATTTTCCCTTGATTTTGACATCTTTAAATCTTTATAACTCCGGAACTAGAAAATATATTAAGGAACGGTAAACAACATTTCATCTTACTGTATGAATTACAGGGGGTGGTGAATTGCAGGCTTGTTATAGATATAACCAGTAGCATCAGGCAGGATGGGCAACTGCCAAGTGAACCTGGCCATACCAAAGTGAAAGCCACATGACCAACACCACTATTTAATGGTGACAATCATATCACAAATAGTGACAATCATTCACGTAATATTTGAACAACGACAGCGAGTGTTTCACCGGGATATCCAAACACGAGAAAACAATGTATGAAAACACGAGCTACACGCTCGAGTGTTTTTGTTAATTGTTTTCTAGTGTTTGGATATCCCGGTGCGACACGAGCTGGAGTTGTTTAAATAGCTTCCCAAATTAACACAAGTATAGGTTATATTTGATATGATTGGATGATATTCTCTCATGGGAGGGTTATGTTAGTTGAACACTACAATACATTTGATCGGCATACGTAATTAGGATATTTTACTGTTCTGAGACACGGTGTTTGACTTAGTTATCCAAATGCAATCCCATGGCTAGATGGGTCTTTATTATTGGATAATTAGCTCATGAATTATTAATGCGTTTGAGAAATACAGTTGAGAGTAAATATAACCTGTATGAATATAATATATATTATAATTTCTCTTTACAGTCATCTACAAATGTAGAGAACATTTTTAAAGACAAGCTGGTACAGTTTAAAATTACATGTATTGGATCATTGGAGGACATTCAACAAGTCTTTATTACTGGGGAGGATCCGACATTCATGGAATGTTCAAACAAAGCATTGGTGGATCTGATTTATGTTTATTATGCATGATAGGGATCCTATCATTTCCTCAACACATTCTACTGGAATGCTCTATTTTGCACCTTCATGGCAGAACTCAGAAGTAAGATGGAATAAACAATTGCAAACTGTGCAAATAGGGTAAACTGATATTATCGATGTGATATATATATATATACAGTATATATATATATATATATATATATAATATACAGTATATAGTATATACAGTAGTTTGGAATTACACCAACCTTTTAGATTATCATTCACTTCGTTTCTATCCTGAATTTTGATTGGTTAGTTTACCTGCAAATAACTTACTGCAAATAATTTTCTGAGCATGCGCAATTGTAAAATTTGCCTTTTGCTGCAAATAATTTTCTGAGCATTTGAGTCATCTGAGTTATTTGCAGGTAAACTAACCAATCAAAATTCAGGATATAGAAACGAAGTGAATGATAATCTAACTTGTCCTGTTTAGTAGACCAAAAACAAACAGTGAAAACATGAAAAATGTAACTAAAATGGTCCTACATGTAAATGTATTTCACAAGGGGTAAAGAGGTATTAGAGGTATTAAAGTGGCCCAAAACTGATACCATAACCACGCAAACTAACCACGGACCACATCCACTTTATAGTAGATTACACCAAGTCCTTAATATGTGTTGTAGTGATTTATAATGTTATAGTAATTACAGTTAGTGTATTAGTACATGTATTATCAGTATTAGTGTTATTTTTTTTGAGGTTTCTTGTACTTAAATATGGGTTTGCAAAACGAAACAACAAATTGCCTAACAGGTGGATAATAATAACCGACCCCAAAACAACAAAGATCCTAACCCCCCGCCTAACGCGAGTTTTCTAACCGGCAGTAGAAACCGTAACCTAAATAGAAAACTCGTAAGGTGGCGGGTTAGGATCTTTGTTGTTTTGGGTTGGTTATTATTATCCACCTTGTTAGGCAATTTGTTGTTTTGTTTTGCAAACCTGTTTAAGTACAGGAAACCCCAAAAATAACCCTAATATACTGATAATACTAATATACAACATATATTGAGGACTTGGTGTAATCTACTATAAAGTGGATGTGGTCCGTGGTTAGTTTGCGTGGTTATGGTATCAGTTTTGGGCCACTTTAATACCTCGCTTTAAGGTTAATTTGTGACATTAGACTGATCCTTAAAACTATTTGATATTTATACATTAATATTTGCTAATTACTTGTGTAATGTAAAACCAATTGCGTTTTATTAGAAATATACCAGTTACAGTACAGTATGTCCAAACTACTTGTTTATTGCATGAGTATTTCTCTTTAAATGCAGTGGTGGATTTATATGGGGGGGGGGGTGGACAGGGGTGTACACCCCTGTTGGCCTTGGTCAAGGGGGGTGCAAAAAATTAAATGTTTGCGGTATTCAAAACTTGTTATCAGTCTTAGACCAACTTAAGATTTGGAATTCAAGGCAGCACTAGTTCAAAATACTCAATATTAATAATTAATTTAGTTTGATACTATAATTGAATAAAGCAAATTCTTAATTTTGCTATAAACGTCTAACATTATAAGTATTCGATAATGAAAATAGAAATTAAAAAAGCAATCAAATATTCAAATGTAAAAAGCATGAGTTTTGCTATGTGCATGGTTAAATGGTTTAACATCAAAACATGTGATCAACTGATCATTACATGATTACAATGATTACATCATTTCAAGCGAGTTTGGCAACAAATAACGCATGTTTGCTGTCATAACAATATTTGGACAATTGGACAAATATATTTTAAATTTAATCAGGCACAAAGATTGAAAGATATTTATACTATTTATTCAATATCTGTAAATTATTGTATTATTGCAACCAAGAAACTACTAGGTGCACTGTCACGACAGCACGCTGCTGGGCAGTGCTGGGTTCGGTGTGCTTGGCTGCTCGGCCAGCACCCCTTGCTGGATCCACCACTGTTTAAATGATTTGTTAATGTTTAGCTGTGGTATCTAACACAACTTAAGGTGTGTTTAGATAACACACCTTAAGGTGTGTTATCAAAGCTTTGTTAGATAACACACCTTAAGGCGTGTTAGATAACACAACCTAAGGTGTGTTACCAATAACACACCTTAAGGTGTGTTACCGATAACACACCTCAAGGTGTGTGAGATAACACACCTTATGGTGTGTTAGCTAACACACCAAGGTGTGTTAGATAACACACCTAGGTGTGTTAGATAACACACCAAGGTGTGTTAGTTAACACACCTTTTCATAGAACACACCTTAAGGTGTGTTGTTTTTTGGACAAGTCAGAAACACACCTTAAGGTGTGTTGTTTAACCCATCTTAAGGTGTGTAGTTTTTTGGACAGAAAAGGTGTGTTAATTTACACACCTTATTTTTTAGAGCTGATGACACACAGCTGTATATGCCTATAAAATCTCCATGTGATCGACCTGCTGCTCTAGCTAAACTTGAGTTATGTATTAAGGACATCACCAACTGGTGTACTATGAATGGTCTTATATGCAATGCGAGTAAAACCGAGATTGTCCATCTATCATCACGTTTTATGCATTGTGAACCAATGCCAGAAATATGTGTCAATGATGTGAAAATCCAACCGGCTCCGGTTGCACGTGATCTCGGTGTTGCTGTAGATAGACATCTAAAATTAAATACTCATGTAAATAACATCTGTAAATCGGCCACTTTTGCTATCAGAAATATCGGCAAGATCAGGAAATATTTGAGTAAAAAGGACTGTGAGAAGTTGGTGCATGCATTCATAACATCAAAACTTGACAGCTGTAATAGCATCCTATATGGCTTACCAGAAGCTGAATTGAGCAAGTTACAGCGAATTCAAAATACAGCTGCAAGACTTGTAACAGGGGTTAAAAAATCGGGGCATATCTCCCCTGTGCTTCGTAATCTTCACTGGTTGCCGGTGAGATCAAGGATTGTATTTAAAATACTAATAATTACTTTCAAGGCTTTGCATGGCCAGGCGCCTGTTTATATTACTGATTTGTTAAATAAATATAAACCTACTCGTGCTTTGAGATCATCAGACAGTAATCTGCTAATTGAGCCAAAATCCAAAACGGTGACTCATGCACTTTGATATGTTGGGTAATTTTAAGTCAGCAGTTAAGACTTTTCTTTTTTTAAATTAATAGTTTATTTGTTTATAGTGGTAATATATGTAGTATAGGCTTTATCTTATAATGAAACTGTAATAAGTTTTATCAGTATATTTAAGAATATATTGTTGTAAGAGCATTGAGACTATTGTATAATGCTCCTAATACGTCTATTATTATTATTATATGTTTTCGAACTTGCTACTTATCTATCTATCTATATAATATATGTATTTATATATATATGTATATATATATATATATATATATATATATATATATATATATATATATATATATATATATATATATATATATATATATATATATATATATATATATATATATATATATATATATATATATATATATATATATATATATATATATATATATATATATATATATATATATATATATATACGTATATAAAAATCAGGATGAAAACTTCAAAACTTTATTAAAAAATCAACGTTTCGGTGCAAGCCCCTTTGTCAAGATACGAGTACACAGATTCTTGAAGCACTAATATATACTCAAATTAAAAATGAACCTATCAGTTTACAAAATTAAGTCTCCGAGCGGAAAGAAAAAGAATCTATGTACTCGTATCTTGACAAAGGGGCTTGCCCCGAAACGTTGATTTTTTAATAAAGTTTTATCCTGATGTTTTTATAAATGTTTTTAAACTTAACTTCATGTATATATAAATTTATATATATATAAATTAATTAATTAATTAATTAAATAATAAATAAATTATTATATATTCACTTGCAGATCTTGTCAGTTACGGATGTGGCAAAATATATTGGACTGAACTAAATATTACCAGTAAATTCCACTCTGAAACGAATTTAGATATTTCTGATGCAGTGGAAAAAGACAAGGAGATAATGCTTGTCCCGAAGTGTTCGTGCAATAGTTGCAAAAACTCTGCGCATGTCAAGTTTTCTTTTAAAATCGTAAATTCTAATGTGTTTAAAAGTACCAGCAGTCTTTGGATACCAATGTGCACAGTTTGTAAATAAAATCTGTTAATTTACCGCAATGTTAATTGTAATGTAGTTAAAGGTATCGAAAGTCTTTGGATACCAATGTGCACAGTTTGTAAATAAAATATGTTAATTTACCGCAATGTTAATTGTAATGTAGTTAAAAGTACCAGCAGTCTTTGGATACCAATGTGCACAGTTTGTAAATAAAATCTGTTAATTTACCGCAATGTTAATTGTAATGTAGTTAAAGGTATCGAAAGTCTTTGGATACCAATGTGCACAGTTTGTAAATAAAATATGTTAATTTACCGCAATGTTAATTGTAATGTAGTTAAAAGTACCAGCAGTCTTTGGATACCAATGTGCACAGTTTGTAAATAAAATCTGTTAATTTACCGCAATGTTAATTGTAATGTAGTTAAAAGTACCAGCAGTCTTTGGATACCAATGTGCACAGTTTGTAAATAAAATCTGTTAATTTGCCGCAAAATGATTTAGAACAGTCGTTAATTGTGATTGATTTACTTTCCGAATTTGCTTCACAGCCCACGCACGGCTCCAGATGATATCGTAATGCTTTTCACTGTTATCTTTCATATCCAACCTCCAATTTTAAGCCATTGTTCATGGCCATTCAGAAGTGTCTACATGCTATCCTCTTGATCTTTCGCCACATTGATTCCATGGACACAGTGTTTATTGCACTTATTTCTTTCCTATGCATCATATATCTCCATCAACCTTGCTTCTTTACTGATTTCTCCGGCTGCACTTGTACAGGTCCCATCAATTAGTTTTCTACTCCTATAATTGTTTTTCCCCTTAATTACGTTCGTGTCTCTGACACACATATCAACAGTTGTATAAATTAAGAAATATTTAAGTTTTCTCAGCTTCTTTTTATTATTTATCACTCCTCATTCAGCTGTCACTCTTGTTTCACATCCTCCTATTACCTCCAGAATAATTAATCCGAAGCACATCAACTTGCACCCTGCAATTATTGTCTATTTATTTCAGTAATTTCTTCCCCTGTCTGACGGCTATATGCCATTATCTCTGCAGTCTTTCCTGCATTACTGCAGGTGTAAGACTTTGACTTTCAGACCAACCAGTACTCTTCTTTTCAGGTAGTTCTTAGGTTCTGCTGTTTTTCCCAAGTCCCCTAAATTATTTTCTGTTTGCTAGATATACCTGTACGTAACAACCCCTAGCTCGACCTCTTATACTGTTAGATGTCTTTATAACGTAGACAATAAGCTTGAATAAATCTTGTGTTGACTGGATTTCATTACTTCATAAGACATATGTTACCCGCACGGTAACCAAGGGAAATAGGGTGTAAAGACGGGCATCTCGAAACTATTTAAACCCGAAAAGTACGTATGTTATGTTGCAGTTAGTTCAAAAGATATCGTCATCGGAAGATGTGAAGTTCGTAAATTCATGTCCGAAGGTAAACTCGTTTTCGCTTTATGCATCTACTGTGAAATAGCATGCCCGCAGCCCGTACTGTAATTGCCCATTTACTCTTTTAAATAACCTGTGTATTGGCTTTGGGGTATTTAGTGGCAACGGAGTCCTTGTTATATTGTTATGTTATAATTTCTATTATCGATCGCCTATGATAAAAGGCTGTTTGGTGTTCACAGGATATCTATCTTAACCATACTAGGACCCTTACTGGGTATGAAGTAACTGTTTTGCACAATGGGGTATATTCAGCAACACATCTTACAGCTGATTATTCATGTTAATACCATGATCGCCTTCGATACTTTTGTTCTCACCGGGAATTTAATCGCTAATTTCCCTCTAACACTAACAGTGAAAATTTCTAATTTTCCTTCATTAGTATGCATAATCGAACATGCATTGATTGACAATAAATTTCAAACAATATAAATTATGTTTCATCGGTAAACATGTTATTACAAACTAATACCATGACATGAGGGAAATTCACAAATCTTCCCTCGGCGGCGGGCAATTTAATCGCTAATTTCCCTCAAGTCATGGTATTACTTATAAGTATGCTATATTACATGTTAGAGAACCTGAAACAAAGTGCTACAATTATAAACAAAGAAATAAGCTTCTATCTGGCTTTTCTGTGCAGAATCATTTTTTGAAAGTTAAAGTCAGATAGTAGAGAAGGTTTGATTCCAGAAAAGAAGCAATAAGATCTACCGTTCATTGACAATTTTCTGATTTCATGTCATGACTTGTGCAAATGCTTTCCTGATCATGGAACTACCCATGGCATGACAAATTGTGTCAATGGATCTTGGTTTGGCATTAGGGCCAAGCTTCTTCACTGCATCTTTTAAAATCCTGTTCAGTTCAGAAACTCAAGGGCAAGATCCTGGAGCTGATGATTGAAATGATGGCCCTGTATCAGTTTCTCGCTTAAGGTATACGGCCGTTTGATACTTGATCCCTCTACTGTAGAATATACGTCGCGATAAAAGTTCGTTCATAATGTTCTTTTCTTGAGAGAGAAGGCTTGATCTCTTGCGTAGTTTATCACAACACTGTCTATACATAAGAATAACGAATGGCAACTGTCGAAGAGCCTCTTTCACGTCAAATTCGACTTACCCAACACCAAATACCTTTCGTGCGCTTTTTCGATTATACGGTAACACAGTACAGAATACTATACAAGAATAGTTTATTTCGCTTGAGCTGGAACATTGCATAATTATGTATAGTCTCAACATACGTCACGGAACACGATTAGCGTCGCAGTTTGGCAGACCGTAATTTCCGCTTTCGAAATTTCGGGCTGCGGGCAGGCTACTGTGAAACAGCAAATGTATGTTTTCGTCAACTTCGTCGATAAAACATTACGTGATTTATATTTACAAATCCCAGAGAGCTCTACAGTGTATATAATATATAACTTGGGGATTATGTTCTGGTATTCAGGGACGTAGCCAGGGGGGGGGAGCCGGGGGAGCCGCGGCTCCCTTTGCTTTTTGAACTAAAACCAAAAATTCAACTAAATATTTTACAGTACATGATTAATTTGTTTACAGATTGCTTGTTCTTCAATAAATTCATCACAAAACAAAGTGCTTGTGCTACGGAAATTGTCAAACTGTTTACATTAGTCTCGGCATTTAAATATGTTTCCGTGTTCAGTTTGCTTTTTAATAAACCTACGCCTTTTTTAAAATAAGCAAATAATTGTGTTTTGTGTTTCACTGTCAGAATAAATAATGATAACAAATAAGGCTGCATAAAATATATATATGTTATTTACCGGCTGGGAGGTCCGTACTGGAAAAATATTTTCCCGAAGTCTCAGAAGCGCTTCTGAGACTGAGGGAAAATATTTTTCCAGTACGGACCGACCAAAACGGTAAATAACGTGTTTATTTTTTACGAGCAAAGTCAAAACAATTGCAATTTTTTGGCGCGAAAAGTTGCGAGAGGTCCGTACTGGTCGTACTCAGCCAATCAAAAGGCTCTATTTTAGTTACGGACCTGAGTTACGGACCTCAAAAAAAATAAAACTAATTATTAGCACGATGTAAAAGCTAAAAATGAAATTTATAGCCATCGTCTGGTGGCCTAATTTCGCAAAAAATCATGTTAGAAATTGCTGTAAAAGCAGTTCTGGGCCTTTCAAAATTGAACATTTTCCTGTGGGACCATGCACCCCCAGACTTCCCAGCCACAATAGCGGCTTTGCGGCGAACATATAGCCACAACTTCCTTCATTCTCCACAGGGCTCGCCCCCCTTTGAAGGTTCTGGCTACGTCCCTGCTGGTATTTGGTTGGGTAAAACGTTAAACCAAACATGGTGGACATGGAGGGGATTTTGTACACAACTTTTCTATTTTTTTCAAGTAAATGAATCAATAATTTCAAATTTATATTACGAAAGTCTAGCCGTGTCAAAATGGTACATTTCTTATCGTTTTTAGTATTTACCCCATTTTCAGACCACTGCAGATGTCACTAGTAGCTCACAGAACATTACTAAATCCTTGTTAGTTCTGGGTTACTGAATGTTTGTTGGTTTCACTTCTTTTGAGGACTTATTTCGTTCTTGTAAATGATTTCGTAACGGAACCAAATAAAACCTTTAAGTACAATGTCGTGAAAGGGGCTTAAACTGACGTACAAAATCGGCCTCCATGTCAGTTACAAATATATATCCTGTACGTATAAAAGAATCTGTTAATCAAGTTTTCATTTGATATATAGCAGGAGATTTAAAGGGCAGTTCAAAACAAACTATTTCATGTATGCCTATCATTATGTTTTGATGTGAAACACTATATGGATGTATATTACGTCTACCTTGTCGATAAATCATTACGTAATTTAAATATGTTTCTAAATCGGCCAGGGTTAGATCATATTGAGGTAACGTACAGTGACGTCTTTGAGACGATGTTTTTTAGTATCAACCAGAGGTAGGTTTCAAGATGGTTGCCAATATCAAAACAATAATGTTAGGGTTTAAGGGGCGGATCTAGACTGTAGCAACTGTAGCGTATGCTACAGTCAGATTTTCCAGCAAAATAATATTTTTTGAATTTAATTAAAATTTCAAAAATATAAAACAGTTGTCGATGAGCTCGATCATCATTTTCTTAAATCTGCCGACGTTTTTAGCTCGTTTTTCGTGAGTTTCCGTGCAACGAACCGTTCCGCGGATTAGTTTCTGCGCACGAACCCGCAAGTTTTCCTGCACGAACCCGCAGGTTTTGCCCGCCAGCAAAGGTTTTCTGGTGTGAAATGTTGTAGCATCGCGCACAAGGCGCTCTCGGTCACGTTGCTAGGAGGCGATGTGTTCACGATAAAGCTACGACGGCTACAGTTGTGCTAAATTTAGACTGTAGCCGCTATATACAGTTGACTGTAGCCAACCAATCAAAATGTTGGATTTTGATCACGTTTTGCTCCATTTCGCTACACTTCCGCTACAGTTGACTGTAGCCAAACATTTTCCGATCGTCAATCTACATTTGGACTATGATGTGATCTAATAATAAGATTGCGAGGCTCGTTCTTTCGAATTTCGATCTCTATCACCATGGCGTTCAACAACGTTTTGGAAGAACTGTTGCGCGTGTCTTGGATGGAAATTACTCTCCAGAGGAGAAGAAAGTGTTTATCTGTGCAACTTCGCGAAGTTCCCGCGCAGCCAGAGGCCCAGAGCGACGATCTTCGAATCGTGCGCCAGTGAGGTAAGCGTTTAGCTCATGAATAATAAACAGTTTGTCATATTGGACTAGTGATATACAGTACTTGATATGCTAATGAGTCCGTTATTGTGTTTGTTGCGGTCCTACTAAATACTGCCCGGAGCGCCCGGGAGCGCCCGAGAGTGCCCGGGAGCACGTGAGAGCGCCCGGGAGTATACAAGATAGTATAAATCAGTGTACGATCCTTTCTGAGCTTCTTTGAGTCGTTTATATTGACGAAAAATAATATTAAAAGTGATTTTCAACCACCTTAGCAACAAACAGTGCAGCACGGCCGCCCACACAGGAAGCTATGCGAAACATGAGATTTTAACTTTAATTATGAATGTAATTATATAAATATTGTCATTCACCGTATATAAGCTATTCTGCGTCTCAGCGAATCAGCGCGCGTGCAAACACAAGATTATGAGGCGCCGTGTGTTGCATAATTCAAACCTTTTTCTTCGCTCAACTGAAAAGCTCACAACACATGTTGAAATGCCAAAACCATGCATTTCACCATGTGAATACACACAACACATGTTGAATAGCGAAAAAATGATTATTTTACTTAATTTTTGCGTGAATTTCAGTCTATTTTTGTGCGAATTTCAGTCTGTTTTTGTGCGAATTTCAGTCTATTTTTGTGCGAATTTCAGTCTATTTTTGTGCGAATTTCAGTCTATTTTTATGCAGATTTCAGTGTATTTTTGTGCAGATTTCAGTCTATTTTTGTGCGAATTTCAGTCTATTTTTGTGCGAATTTCAGTCTATTTGTGTGCGAATTTCAGTCTATTTTTGTGCAGATTTCAGCTAAATACTTCATGTAAACGAAACGAATGCACTGAAGACAAAATGGCGGCGATTTGGTACATAATAAAAATATTTCTCGTTCTCTGTGTATGTTCTTGTACGCAATGTAATGAGGAGGACGTTATCGAATACCTTCAGTCTTTGAAAAGGTCTTGCGAAGAAGCAGAGAGGCTGTGGACGTCAATGGACATCAATTTAATTGAGTTTCTTCACCGAAAGCTACAAGATCACTTAAACATCCTTGTATACATCGTTGCGGGAGCGCCCGAGAGTGCCCGTAGTATAAATCAGTGTACGATCCTTTCTGAGCTTTTTTGAGTCGTTTATATTGACGAAAAATAATATTAAAAGTGATTTTCAACCACCTTAGCAACAAACAGTGCAGCACGGCCGCCCACACAGGAAGCTATGCGAAACATGAGATTTTAACTTTAATTATGAATGTGATTATATAAATATTGTCATTCACCGTATATAAGCTATTCTGCGAATCCGCGTAAACAAAACGACACAATGGCTGGATGACTCATAAAATTTCGATACTTTTCAACTGTTTTTGTCAAAAAAATGAAAAAAACTAAAGCAAATATTTAACAATCATACCATTCGCTCTTGTTGTATATGGCTGATAGCAGTTTTCCGCAGAATAGCTTATATACGGTGAATGACAATATTTATATAATTACATTCATAATTAAAGTTAAAATCTCATGTTGCGCATAGCTTCCTGTGTGGGCGGCCGTGCTGCACTGTTTGTTGCTAAGGTGGTTGAAAATCACTTTTAATATTATTTTTCGTCAATATAAACGACTCAAAAAAGCTCAGAAAGGATCGTACACTGATTTATACTACGGGCGCTCTCACGTGCTCCCGGGCACTCTCGGGCACTCCCGCAACGATGTATACAAGGACGTTTAAGGGACCGGTCATAAAGTAACTGCTAGGGTGGGCTGGAGGATAAACTGAAATGTTTCAAAAATATTTGAGGGCCCAACTCAAGAGGTCTATAAAAATTTCAAAGCCCATCCAAACTGATCAAACTAATTTGGTGACCCACCCAACTCCCCTGGCCAACCGTGACCCATAGGAATCTGATATTTTGTTCTAGCAAATTATTTATCTGTTGTGTTGTTTGCCATATGCTGCAAACTGTTGGATACTCCAACCGAAAAATATATATATATTGTGGGATTTTTTTTAGATTTTTTCTCAGGGATTCGACCTTGGGATTTTCTTGGGATTTTTCCAGAGCAAACAGTTTCGGTTTTAAAAAGCTGATTTCAATTTCAATACCCTTAAAGGCGTGTGAATTTGTACTTATTCATGAAAGCTCTTGTCTCTCGATCTGTTATTTGAGTCGGATCTCATACGGCGATAGAGACCTGGGAACTAGTCAGGAAGTGAAGCTGTGAATAGGGAATCTTGGGATATTTTCAGACCTAATTATTGGGATTTTTACGAAACTTGACTTGGCAACACTGCCTGAGATATGTCTGCTGAAGCATTAGATGTTGTGATGACTGAACTTGGTCTCATTCATTAGCCAGGTCATAAAAAACGATTTGTTATGTAGCTTTTTTGCAAATTCTCCATTCCGATTCAGTGAAGGCCAAATCTTCCACCGATGATGTAAGTATGTTATAGAAGATATTTTTACTTTTAGAAGATATTTTTAAATATGTGAATTAAAAATCGTGCAATGTCTTTTGAAGAAAAGCATGAAACTTCCAAATGTACACAGTTCTGAATTAACGAGTGTTCTCAAGAATAAATTCAAATTGGTTTTCAATGATGAATTCAAATTACTGTACTGCAGCTATTTGATATTCAGTGTGCTGTATTATATCAGTTAGTCTACAGTATATAAATCTGCAGATGAAATTCATGTGTGGGAAACTAAAAATATTGTATCATTTAAAATGCAATCATATAACAATAATTTTATGCTTCCTAGGACCACCGACAGCTAAAGATCTCTGGATTCCAAATCCACTGACAGCTCAAACAAAATTTAATAATACTGCATTGTACTGGCTGACTTGTATGAAGCTGCATATGGTTTAAATCCTCCAATCCAATTAAAGAATGATGTGATTGAGCAGCGCATTACTCGATGGAAAATCCAAAAGAAGTTTTATAATGAGCATTGGGAAAGAGTTAACAAATTACTCAGCAAAGACAGTAAAGATGGCAACTCTCAGAATGTTCAGAGGTTTTCATCTGAATTAGGATCATTTCAAACAGGTGACAAATCTAAAACAGAAGCAGCTAAGCAAATTGTGGATTCAATTATTTCCAAAATTCAAACAGATATTAACATCATCATGCAACAATGGTCAACTTTGTTTATAAACAAAGATAATAATGTGAAGACATGGAAATTGCCATGAAATGTAAATTGGAAGAGTGTCAAACAATGATTATCACCAACATTGGCATCCTGAAAAGAAAACTTCCATCAATCAATGATGCAACAACTGAAAGCAAAAGAAAATGTAAACGACTGCAAGAAAACAAGCGAAAATCAGTTGTGAGAAAAGAGAAACGCTTAGGTGCAAAAGCCAGTGAAGTTGTCAAAATAGTTACAAATGGAAAAGTCAACTTTCGTGATTTAAAGAGCCAGAATACAAAAATTGTCAAAGCTGATTATGCCCCCAAAAAAGTCTCAGCCTAAGGTATCATCTGAAGGCATTAAGTCACTTAATTAAGAAAAAGTGGTTTGATGATGATGCCTTGCCTATTATAGAAAGCATCTTAGATACATTACACAAATTCAAAGAAGCAACATCTAAAGCTAATCTAGAACGAAATGCGAAGCAAGATGCAACAAAAAATCAGCGATCGATTGTGTTTCTGTGCCGTCTACTGTAGTTCTGTCAGGATTCTATAGAAAGCAGCAGCTCCTCAATTTCATCATACTCAGACAATAATTGAACAAAATAATTAATATGAATGGTTTAAAGCTTTGTTTATGGTATTTAAGGTAAAACTAACCCTGTTAAGGCCCATCTACACGATACGATTGTCGTATATGATTGTCATTCTGGTGTATGTGATTGTCACGCTGACGCCAGTAATTGTTTGCACACGACACAATTAGATAGATGATGCAAAATAGATTTTGACACAAATAGATTGTGTCAAAATGACACAAAAATATTTTTGCCCAATTCCTATTGGAAATTCAATTTTCCAATAGGAATTCCTATAGGATCCTATACCCTCTTGTACAGTTAATCACATACGCCAGAATGAGAAATTGTATGACAATCGTATTGTGTAGATGGGCCTTTACATGTATATTAGAATGTATTATGCTGTAGTTGTTCTTTCAGTGAGAAAGAATCTGTATTTTAATTAATATTTTACCAGTATTTAATTAGTCATTAAATATTAAGTTTTTCTGTGGAATACTTAATATTAAACACCCATTCTTTTTGATCAGATGCTGTAAAGTAACCAATTAATAACATTTTAGCCAGTTCCAATTGGTTATCACTATTTCCTGAAAGTAGAAATGAAATTTTGTTTCATGGCCCAACCATGGACACAAAATAAATTTGGCGACCCATCAAAACTGGCCAAAAATGTTTCATGGCCCATCCCAAATCACTCCGGCCCACCCTAGCAGTTACTTTATGACCAGTCCCTAAGTGATCTTGTAGCTTTCGGTGAAGAAACTCAATTAAATTGATGTCCATTGACGTCCACAGCCTCTCCGCTTCTTCGCAAGACCTTTTCAAAGACTGAAGGTATTCGATAACGTCCTCCTCATTACATTGCGTACAAGAACATACACAGAGAACGAGAAATATTTTTATTATGTACCAAATCGCCGCCATTTTGTCTTCAGTGCATTCGTTTCGTTTACATGAAGTATTTAGCTGAAATTCGCACAAAAATAGACTGAAATCTGCACAAAAATAGACTGAAATTCGCACACAAATAGACTGAAATTCGCACAAAAATAGACTGAAATCTGCACAAAAATAGACTGAAATCTGCATAAAAATAGACTGAAATTCGCACAAAAATAGACTGAAATTCGCACAAAAATAGACTGAAATCTGCACAAAAATAGACTGAAATTCGCACAAAAATAGACTGAAATTCACGCAAAAATTGAGTAAAATAATCATTTTTTCGCTATTCAACATGTGTTGTGTGTATTTCACATGGTGAAATGCATGGTTTTGGCATTTCAACATGTGTTGTGAGCTTTTCAGTTGAGCGAAGAAAAAGGTTTGAATTATGCAACACACGGCGCCTCATACAAGATGGCGGCAGGAAAACTGCTCGAGCTAGTTTTACGAACATGAAAACAGCATTTTTTTGGCTTTAAAAACGACGAAAATAAAGAAAGCAACCCCAAAATTTGTGTTTGAGACGCAGAATAGCTTATATACAGTGAATGACAATATTTATATAATTACATTCATAATTAAAGTTAAAATCTGTTTCGCATAGCTTCCTGTGTCGGCGGCCGTGCTGCACTGTTTGTTGCTAAGGTGGTTGAAAATCACTTTTAATGTTATTTTTCGTCAATATAAACGACTCAAAGAAGCTCAGAAAGGATCGTACACTGATTTATACTATCTTGTATACTCCCGGGCGCTCTCACGTGCTCCCGGGCACTCTCGGGCACTCTCGGGCGCTCCCGGGCGCTCCGGGCAGTATTTAGTAGGACCCGTTTGTTGTGATGAAATTGGATTAATTTAACTTCTCAGTGAGTCAGTGTCGCTGAGATATCCTTACAGAAAAAGTCTATAGGCGCCTAATGTTCGAATTGCCTATAGAAGCCTATAGGCACCTATAGGCGTCTATAGGCTAATAGGTTTCATCATAGGTCGCCTATATGACCGAGTTACTATTTTTTAAATCATTTAATATATTTAACCAATGTCACAATGTGCCTGTGCAGTGGTCGGGGGCCTTCCACTTTCACAGGACAGTCTTATCGTACTACACATGAGCTAAAACCCATGGTTTTTAGCTGTGTTCTTTACAGTATTACACAACTCTGTTGCCTGCCCTTTGCTAGTGCTGTGGTGTTTATTAAATTCATAATGTAGTACCTGTAGTTTATAGATTAGTGGGAAATGGAATTTCTGCAGTCAAATCACAATCGACTATTCATTGACAAATCAATTGACTCTCACTAGTCCAAATCTCTAGCTACAGTACATGTACATTACTATCTTATTCTATTCTTGGTGAATGCTCAGCCATTTGGCAGCTTAAATTTGTCTGATTGAACTACCCTCAGTCTACCTAGTCGGCTAGTCCTACATGTATAATTATTTAATTATGACAACTACATGCTGATGAAAAGCATTTGATGCATCGTACCAGAATAGTACCGGTACAAGTGAAGTTGACTGAGTTTCCTATTTAGTGCAATACATGGATGCGATTGGTTTTTTTTTATCTGGTACTTAGTATCTGGCCTTAATGAGTTAATAGGCCCACAAGCCTTTGAAGAATATACTAATACAGTATACTGTATAAACAAGCTGCCACAGAAGAAATGATTGCAGAATAGATATAATGATATGATTGGCCTATAAGACTATAATGTCTGTTGCCTCACAACAGATAATTTCACTTGTTTTAGAGAATAGAAAGCACTATGCTGGAAAATAATAATAGAAAATAATAATAGAAAGCACTATATCACTATATTTGATATTTAATGAATTGTGAAACCTACAACCCCTCATGAAATGGGTTGTGGCCAATGCATTGGTTCATTTCACTGCTGTGCCTAAGAGAGCACCAGGCAATTGTATGAGAGTGCCTGTCTCTTAGTGGGTTAACTATGCTGATGGTTAACCCATGAAGGGGTAGGACAGGTACAGGGTACTATTTTACTTGTTTTAAAAGTGTTGTGACCACTTACAGTATGTAATAAACTAATGAGCTGTTGAATTTATTTGTACAGCAGCCATTCATTACAAGTTGTGTAATGAACAATTTAAGGCTCTGTATCAACAGCTGATATTGACAGTGCCAGAAATCCAATCACATATTTTATGTGTACATTATACTGACATTTGCCAACCATTTTTCATGTGCAAGAATATGCAGAGTATAACTATGTCTATTCAGTATTTAATGCAGTTTTGCTGTTTTGTACAGAAGAACTGCATTATTAAGCATCCACTTTGAATATAACCCTTTTGATTTCAGAAACGAAAAATATTAAGGTAAGTACATGATGGTGAGGAGTGGAACAGCTAATGCAAAATTTTTGGTTTAATTTTTTATTGTTTTGTTCCATATTTTTCCCAAAATTTTTTGTTCATGCTTGGTGTTGGATACGTTGGAAATATTGCTCAAAATGCAGGAAATGGTGTTTCCAGGGTTTAAAATTTAAAAAATTTCCAGGGGAAGAATCCCCCCGTACCCCCCTAGATAGGTGTCGTCACAGTTTTCGCTACAGTCAGATTTTATGCTAGATCCGCCCCTAGGGTTAGTATTAGGGTTAGTATAATATTAGGGTTGGTATTAAGGTTAGTATTAGGATTAGTATAAATATTAGGGTTAGTATTAAGCCAAGTACAGGAAAGCTCAAAAAATAAAATGATACTAACCTCCCAAAAACCTCACTGTACGTTAGCTCAATATGATCTAAAGCCGATCCAATATTCGTTGGGGATCTTGGCAGACAAACATCGCTGATTAATTTCCAGCATTTATAATGCAAATAAACAGGTTTTCACGATGGCTGTGCACGTTCACGTAATATAATAGATACGTATGTTATGTATTTAGACAGTAATTCCAAATATGTTTCAGAATTCAAATCGGTTTACAATATTGAGCGAGAAAACGTTAAAAATATAGGATGAAACGACCTTTTGCGATTTGTGATCTACAAAACGTTATTATAAAAATAATAAAGCTCTTGAAATGATCTACAGAAAACGGGGATGCCAGTTAGATCAAGTATAACCACAGGCTTCCCAAGCTTGTGACACATTTATTATTATTGACTCTTTATTTACGATCTACTTTAATGGACTTGCAACGGGAATTCATTCGATTTCGTTAAATCTCTGTAATTTAGTGTGAAATCTAGCGCAGTTGAGGCATTTACGGCGAGCGGTTGCGGCACTTTTATTATTGATATAAGAGTACTTTATGTACGATCTATTTTAATGGACTTGCAACGGGAATCATTCGATTTCGTTAAAATGCTAGAATATTGCCATAAATTATGAAATAAAGTTCACTTTATTTCTTATGAAGTCGTAGTTGTCGTTTCTGTGTAATTTGGTGTGAAATCTGGCGCAATTGAGGCATTTACAGCGAGTTCGGTATCTGGCCATTACACAGAAACGACAACTACGACTTCATAAGAAATAAAGTGAACTTTATTTCATAATTTATGGCAATATTCTAGCATTTTAACGAAATCGAATGAATTCCCGTTGCAAGTCCATTAAAGTAGATCGTAAATAAAGAGTCAATAATAATAAATGTGTCACAAGCTTGGGAAGCCTGTGGTATAACTTGGTGAAAAATGTCGTTGAACATGTTTCGACGATTGGAGCGCGAGCGCAATTCGTATGTATACAGGAGTACCAGGGACCATTCTGATTGCGAAACATATATTGCAAACTTAAGACAAAATTAAACAATAAAAACATTTTATTAAAATTGTGACAACGTTTCGACGAACCTATAACGTCATTTTCAAGTCAAAGTAAAAAGAAAGCAAAGTGTATGGAATATTTATAGCAATTACAATAATTAGATTTTTTAGCTCTGAATCTAATTATTGTAATTGCTATAAAAATATTCAGTAAATACGTACCTAAAATGAACAGATATGGAACAAAAGATGTTAGGTTAGGACATTGGTTTCTTTGTGGTTGAATCTATTGTTTTATTGTTTTAATCAACCAATCACAAAACTTGATAGTATAGGTAGGTGATGACCCTAAATATTCCATACACTTTGCTTTCTTTTTACTTTGACTTGAAAATGAGGTTTGTCGGTTTGTCGAAACGTACGTTGTCACATTTTTAATAAAATGTTTTTATCGTTTAATTTTGTCTTAAGTCTCTTAAAGAAACCGTTACTTATCAATATATTAGTGCAAATAGTGAAAATATGGGGGGGGGGGGGGTGAAGAGTGACATCTTATGCTATTGTTATGCTAAAATTAAGCTGTTTTAAAACTGTTACATAGCAATGTAACATAATAAAACTGTTACATAGCTGCTACGGCGTTGCCAGCGGCGACCAAAATTTATAATGTTGCGTTTCAATCTTCAGTCCGGGACTCACAAGAAACTCTCGTAGTTGTACACATTCCAGATCATTTCAGTTTACAATTTGGTGAAAAAATATTCTCTCGATAAGGCCTTTAAGAATCTTCATATTTATATAGCATAATTAATGCCTCAATAGCATGGACACGCAGACACATTTTATTTACATTAAATTTTTAAAAATAGGTACGCTCAGGCGTACATATATCTACTGCCTGATGAAAGAATGAATGATAACTGTAGGATATATGATATGTTCAAAATTATATATATGATATACATCACTGGTTAAATTTAATGAAAGATATACTATAAAGTACGTTTATATAACAATTATATGCTCTCAAGTTCATGATACCGAAAAAAAAAAGTTAAGAGATTCAAAGTTTATTTGAAGACTTTGTTACAGCATTCTAAGTGATATATAACATGTATTGTTATACTCAGACACTTTACAAAACTCTATAGCACAAAAGCTGCTGCAGATGTTTGCAAAATTGTTTATCTGGTAATATACACTGAGTGTACATTCTGTTTGGCTGAGAGCAGTGCAATTTCAAGGAAATATAATGCAGAAAAAAGGAAATACTACAATGCAGGAAAAAGGAAATACTACAATGCAGGAAAAAGGAAATAACTGGAAAAGCACTGAAACACTAACTTTCGAGCCTCGTTTGGTTGTCGAGTGTATTATAATTTGTTGATTGAATAAATTACTTTGTCATATGATTCCAGAACATCACTTTCTGTAAAATGTTTTCATGTGTATATTAGTAATTGGTGATAACACTGTTCATACCACTGTTAATATCATTGTTAATAACACTGTGCATGTAATTTGGGGTTGTGTTTTTCAAAAGAGCTCAAATTGTGCTCACCCTTCGGACTCGCACAATTTGTGGAAATTGCACTTGAAACGGCGTAATCATACTTATACAAAGTAATAATGCCAACTTGTCAGAAACATTTCCTGAAGATTTGAGCTTGACGATCATCCATGTATTATCTATCTACTCCAAGCTCCCGCAATCACTACCCAAGCATTACTGATATATAGTGACTGCCGCATCAGCAGTAGTTGTAGTACATATATCAATCGAACCAATACATCATTGTCTTGATTTGAGCTTGATAATCGTGAATGTATTGTCTGTCTAAGTTGCCATATTAACACACATTGAGTAGACAGAAAATTAATACACAGACTATCATCAAGCTCTAATCCTCAGAAAAGATTTCTGATTACAAATGAGCCACTCTAACGATTGAGCTATACCAGGACTCAGATGGAGGTTACAATAATGTATTGGTTCGATTGATACAGTATATGTACTGCCAATGCACGGCGTCACTATATATCAGTCTCACCCAAGCATTACTGATATACTGATTATAGTGACTGCCACATTACTGATCTATAATACTGTGCCGATTGCTGCAATAAGGCAGTAAATGTCATTAAATAAAAATAAATTTCATTTGATTGTGAGTTTTTATCACAAGTATAAAGTAGTGTACTAATCTCGACAGCATCACGGGATACTTTTGGTCAGTTTTGTCAATGCATACAATTACAATACATATAGCCTTTATTTTAACTTGTGTCGTGAATTCTCCTTTAATATAACTAATTGCCAGAAATTTGGAACACGATGGTGGCGCGCATTTGCCCATTAATGAACATTATGGCAGTGTTTCTCAACAGTAAATAATATGGAGAACACATAATAATTCAAATTTTGCTTAACTCTTTCCTGTCCGGCTGAAAAACATCCAAAATTGAACTACCTTTTGTTCTATTGATTTCTCTGGAAATATCCATAACTGTTGCGAAACCTATACCTTTTCTGAAAGAAAACGGCTGTTACCAATGTTTCCCAATAAACCGGCTGTTACCAATGCTTTTGAATTTTCCGAACAAGACACATTATGTTAATATAAATTAGCATTAATTATCGTAAATCAAGTTGAAACATTTCCATTTTTCTAGAAAAGGCCATCTTGCACGCCCGCGTAGCATCATGAAAAATCAAAATGCCACCAATCGCAGAGGTATTTATGAAATCAAATCAAACTTGGCATGTGAGTGGATCTCATTGCCTGGCGCTTGTCGAATTTCAATTTTTAATCTTGCATTACCGTGTGCCGTGTTTTTCGATTGACGACTTCGTGGGTCTTCTATGACTTCTATATGACCCATTTTGACTGGGTCGGACAGGAAAGAGTTAAACTGTAATATATTTCGGGTTTGCGCAGTTCGTTCTGACTTCAACATGGATTAAGCAACAGTTATAACTCAAAAACACTCGATTTCCTTCAACTCTAGGTACTTCCCTAGCTCGTCTTATTTTTGCAACAAATTCGCCACTATCCATAATATTAGCCATAGTAATCTTTGTAAACATGTGCTAGAAATTGTCCAAATTGACCAAGAACGTTATGGGCGATGCGAAGTGCGCAGTTCGCGCTGATTCGGGAGCACATAGGTGAAGACTAAAAGGAATGACTCAAAAGGACCTTCTCATTTTCAAGAACTAGTCTAATCCTAATCCCAATAATAATCCTAACCTTGATCCTAACCTTACACCTATCCCTAACCGTAGCTAACCCTAACCTAACCAAAAATAAAGACCAAACAAAAACAGAAAGGTCCTTTTGAGTCATCCCTTTTAGCCTAAACCGAGCACATGAAAGTCCTGATCTGTCCCCAGCAAAGTACTTCCAAAAGCGTTTGAACTTTCTTCGTTTTGCAGTTTTAGAGTAGTCTACAGGGTTTCAACTAAGAGACGCGCAAGCAAATGAAGACTTGTACGCGCACAAACAGCCATGTTTCTTGTTGAACTTGAAGCGGGGAAGGTTTATTGATTTCAAAAGTAGTTCCCAGGCAATTTCCTGTCATTTATCGAGCAAAATCGCGTGACCACGCGCGAAATTCAAAAGCCAAAATATTAAAAATATATTCCAAGCCTTGGCGCGCAAATATTACGCAATACGGGGGAAAGACGACAAGATGTCTGATATTCTTAGTGATTACAAAAGGCTAAAGCTAGCTTGGGCTTTGAAACTAAGCACCGAATGCCCCCTTGAATATGTGAGGAGACAAGCTAATTTAGAAAACGAAATATTGTTTTGTGTGGAGTGGCCTTTACCTGGAAGAAAGTTGTTCCACATGAGCAGTACTTCCGGTCAAAATGTGAATCACATTGATTTCCTTAATTTAACCGTATTCGATGGATGATTTGTTTTAAAGAGAAATTGTGAGCGCATCGATGAATTATTGCGCCGAAAATCTAGTTCTGTAAGATTGGCTAAGCGACAGTTGCTAGACGATAAGATCTACAAGCTGAGTGTCAGCATCAGCATCAAAAAGGGAGAGCTATATTGCGAAATTCTATTGTTAGATTAATTAATTACCGCTGATTGGGAACGGCGGTGCAAATATCCCAAATTTTTGGTGATACCTGTATAGATCCCATTGCTAAGATCCAGATCTTGACAAGATATTGCCAAGATGCATAAATCTTGAAATAATAAGCCAATGACTTATCACAATCATGCTTGCCATGATTTTGACAAGATCTTACCAAGATCTTTCCATGACTTTGAAAAAATCGTGCGATCAATTACTGAAATAAATAGACAAAAATCACAATGTTTAGCTGTTGTGGTCTAGTGGTTACCACACATGTCTATAAGCTGGGAGACACAGGTTCATATCCTGGGTCGGACCTCCACTCAGGGTCTTAAAAATAATCGAGGAGAAAGTGCTGCCTTTGCAATAATATCAGCAAATGGTAAGACTTTCGGGGTCTTCTCGGATAACGACCTTTAAATCGTAGGCCCTCGGAACCCCCATAATTGGGCGTTTAGCATAAATAAACTAAACTAATGGGTGGCAGTTGAAGTGCTTTGGATTAATTTGAAGTGATTTTGGATTAATTTGAAGTGATTTTCTTCTTCAAAGCTGTGAATAATCTGATCGAAATTAATCCTAACATCCTACCAACTCAATATATATCACCCAGAATAACAAGAAACAATTCGAACCCAGATTTGCTACACTTCCGACCTCACAAAAATAGAACAGTCACCTTCGAACGCTCTTTCTTTACAAGAACGTGTAGAACATGGAACACTCTACCGTGCGAAATGCGTAGGAAGGGTCTCACCCTTGACATGTTCAAGAGCCAGTGTCGGGAATTGTTTGTTTACGTCCACGACACTAAGACGTTAGAAGCGTATTTAGTTTTAAAAGGTTTAATCACATATAAGTCACAGTATATAAAAGCTCTCTCTTTCTCGCTCGCTCGGCAAATATCCTAGTCGCTTGTCAGTTTCCGGTGGCGTGTTCTTACGTCACCACCACCGGCGCTAAGACCCTACGGGCTCGCTCATCCTAAACTATCATCATACATAGTTTACCACACTCTCCCCTATTTGACGTTCGCTATAAAGTCAAATACAATGTCATGGTATAGAAATAATATAAACTGTTCAATGTTATACACTATTACGTAATGTAAATCTGTTCAAACGTTCAGCTAGTGTTCAAACTTAACTAATGTTAAGTTCTTCCTCCTCTCTGTCAGCAATGCGTCGAATGTTCTCTCTTGCAACCGTTGCTGCGCGTCTTCTTGGTCTAAATTCGCGCGCTGTGGCATTCAAGTCGTTATCCTGTTTTCTCGATCACACGATAATTCCATAGGATAGAGATGCTGTATGGTCCGTTCCAGGAACGACTTACCAGCTCTCAGTCGAACTGCTCGCACGATACCATCTCTGCCTTCGATCAATCTGTCGACAACTCCAATTTTCCATTTTCCACGATTACGCTCGTCTCCTTTAATAAGAACGACATCTCCGGGTTTGACACTCATCTATTTGGCTTTGTTCTTCATGTTATGTCGTTCTCTCAAGGATTTTAGATACTCGGATGACCATCTCGACCACCAGGCATCCTTACATCTCTGCAAGTACTTCGCCCTCTTTCTCAAGTTAGCGTTGTCGTCGTCAAGATCTGCGCTCTCTGGAATCAAGTTAGGACGTCCGACCATCAAGGCGTGTGGTGTCAGGATTGGCATTTGGATATCATCTTCTACGTAACTCAGTGGTCGGTTGTTTAAAGTTGTTTCAATATCCAAGAGTACTTCTTCCAACTCGTTCCAGCTTAGGTTAGCTTTTCCAGTGGTCTTGTATAACGCTTGCTTCACCAACCCGACCATTCTTTCGAATTGCCCCCCCCCCCCCCCCCCCACCAAGGGGCCCGGCTTAGATTGAATTGCCAGACTATTTTCTGCTTTCCTGGCCAATCGTGAAACTGTTCGTCTTTCATAGCTTTCCGTAGCCACTTGGCAGCTGCGACAAAGGTCTTGCCATTGTCCGAGTAGATCCGATCAGGCCGACCCCGTCTTGCGATGAGTCGCTTTAGACTTCGGATGCATTCCTCTGCCGTTAAATTCGGCAGCAACTCTAAATAAAGCCCTCTCGTTAGACTGCACGCATAAAGCAAGATGTACGATTTCTTCTCTTGGCCTAGTTTTCTTCCCACGATATGTTATTGGACCGGCGTAATCAACACCCACGACTTGGAATGGCCACGATCCTTCTGTTCTATTTCGTGGAAGGTTCCCAGTAGGTGGTTGAGCGAAGGCGGTTGCTTGATGTCGTTTGCAGCCGTAGCAACTCTTTATTACACGTTTCACGAGGCTTCACAGACGTGGGATACAGTAATCCTTTCTGATTTCCGTCATTGTGAGTCCGACTCCCCCATGCAGAGTTCGCTTGTGGGCGTCCATCACGAGCTTTTCGGTAAACGTTGACTTATCAGGCAAGTATATCGGGTAATCACCCTGTATTTGTACACGATATTCGAACATACCACGGTCGTTCCTCTGTAGATTGAGTCGTGGTTGATCATCCTGGAATTCTCTTGTTCCTTGACATCTCTCTTGTACTTTCTTTATCCAAAGGTCGACTTGAACTTTAGTTTCCCTTGTCGTTAGAGGACCTTTGTTTCGCTCTGAACGCTTCATCTTGCAGTTGTTGATGAACCCTGATACCCACGCTTTTATTCGTATAGCTTTCCAATATTGATACTTCTGCATCATCTCATCCAGTTTGTCTTCTTGTTGGACTGCTACTGCCAATACTTCACGCACGATCTTGGCTTCCGATTCGCTTTCTGGCGTTGGACTGATGACAATACTCTGAGGCCAACTCTCAGGTTGCTGCAACCACGCAGGTCCATTCCACCAAAGTTCCGATAATTGCTGTGTTGATCCAGCACGACTTCCTACGTCTGCGGGGTTTTCGGCTGTAGGGACATGTCTCCACTGGATGTACTGCTTTTCCTGGATCTTCCTTACTCTGTTCCCGACGAACTGCTTGTATTCCCCGTTGCCTTCAATCCAGTGAAGAGCCACCATACTGTCCAACCAACAATATGTGTCTCGAATGGGTAGGTGCTGTAGTGCTTCTTGAATGTTGTGCAGAAGATTGGCCGACATGTGTCCTGCAACCAGCTCTAGTCTGGGTATTGTCAACCCTTTCTTGGATAGACGTGATCTTGATGTTATAAGTCTTTGGTTAGTGCACGATGACTGGTAGACCACGGCGTACACAGCTGTGGAAACTCCTTTCCCGCTCGCATCTCCGAATACATGTAGGTCAATTGCTTTGATCTCCTCACGACATGCTGTTAGGCTCCTTGGCGTTTCGACTTTTAAAGGCAGATTTCGTTCCCATTGGATCCACTTTGCTCTCAAGTTGCTTGGAAGTGGTTTATCCCAGCCGATGCGAAGGTCACATGCTTCTCTGTATAACAATTTTCCTGCTAGTGTCGCTGGTGACACCAAGCCCAGTATGGAGCGGTATCCGGTTCACAAATACAATGTGAACTGTTTGATACGATGTTGCGGCTTCACATCACGACATTATGGCATCTGAGTAAGGCAGTGTGCCTACATGACGTTATGTTACGACAGAACTGCTGGACATTACGTCTTACTACATTACGTTCTGCCTACATAATCTTATGTTACGTCAACACTGTTGGACATTAAGTCTTGATTACATTACGTTCTGCCTTCACAAACGTACGCTCCGACGTCGGAGCGTCATCTGAAATGGCGGTCTATCGTCACGCGGTGAAAGGGTCAATAATGATGCGATGTTTCGGCTTGGAGTCTGGTGACTAACGGACAACGGTAATATAACTAAACAACATGGCCGCCGAAGAACAAGACGTTGCTCGTGCTGTTGGAGAGCAATCAGCCCTTTCCAAAGCTGTAAATTTGCTGGAAAGGTCAGTTAATTTACTAAAAGAGTCAAGAAGTAGTGGAAGTACTAGTGGAAACGATTTAAGGTGGCTCCCTACTGTTTCTTGAAAGGTGGCAAAAATGCAAATTTCAATCTCGAAAAGTGCCCAAGGATATTTCGGAAAAGATTGAAACTAAAGCTATGCATAGAGTAACTTTCAGGGCATCAAATACTATTAATGGCTAAAGTGTTTCATCTGTTGCTATGACAACAGTGACATTTCAAAATGGCCGAAAATTAACATTTAATCTAATTTATTTCGCAGACGAGTCGGTGACCCCCGATTTTTTTTGAATTTAAACATTTCTTTTAGTTTAATTAATGAATAGGCAAATTAAAAAAAAATTCTGTGGATCCAATTATTTTACACAAAAAAAATTATGTTTTTTTAGTTTTTTTAAAAATTGGATCCAAAGAATTTTTTTTAAATTTGCCTATTCATTAATTAAACTAAAAGAAATGTTTAAATGCAAAACAAATCGGAGGTCACCGACTCGTTTGCGAAATAAATTAGATTAAATGTTCATTTTCGGCCATTTTGGAACGTCACTGTTGTCATAGCAACAGACGAAACACTTTTTTTGATGCCCTGAAAGTTATTCTATGCATAGCTTTAGTTTCAATCTTTTCCGAAATATCCGTGGGCACTTTTCGAGATTGAAATTTGCATTTTTGCCACCTTTCAAGAAACAGTAGGGAGCCACCTTAACGGTTGAAAATGACGAGTTATTACAAAGTAGAGCAGTTGCAAACTACAGGTTGGTTGTTTCCCACCTAAATTATTCTGATAAGCCAAGGCAGTCAGTTTAGTTTATAATTGTATTGTTTTGAAGCTGTAACAGGTAAAATTCTTAGACATTATGTACAGAATGCGCATAATTTTTGACGAATAGAAAGATACTGACAAGTGCAACTTTTTACATTGGCATTTTTGTTGAGGCAAACCCGAAAAATCATAGCTCACCTTGGCAATTGCTGAGGCAAATAACGAGGACTATCATCATTAGCAATGTTGTACTTTATGTTAATTTTCGGGGAAATGTGAGCCAGTTATTTGTTTTTGAATGCTGGTAGATGATGAGGTAGACTGCCTAGAGTGGGATGCCAGTACTGGAGGACCAGGAAATATATTCCTTCAAAAACAAATAACTGGCTTACATTTTCCCGAAAATTAACATAAAGTACAACATTGCTAATGATGATAGTCCTCGTTATTTGCCTCAGCAATTGCCAAGGTGAGCTATGATTTTTCGGGTTTGCCTCAACAAAAATGCCAATGTAAAAAGTTGCACTTGTCAGTATCTTTCTATTCGTCAAAAATTATGCGCATTCTGTACATAATGTCTAAGAATTTTACCTGTTACAGCTTCAAAACACTAAACTGTTACAGCTTTATAAACTAAACTGACTGCCTTGGCTTATCAGAATAATTTAGGCGTGAAAACAACTAACCTGTAGTTTGCAACTGCTCTACTTTGTAATAACTCGTCATTTTCAACCGTTAAATCGTTTCCACTAGTACTTCCACTACTTCTTGACTCTTTTAGTAAATTAACTGACCTTTCCAGCAAATTTACAGCTTTGGAAAGGGCTGATTGCTCTCCAACAGCACGAGCAACGTCTTGTTCTTCGGCGGCCATGTTGTTTAGTTATATTACCGTTGTCCGTTAGTCACCAGACTCCAAGCCGAAACATCGCATCATTATTGACCCTTTCACCGCGTGACGATCTGGTGACGATAGACCGCCATTTCAGATGACGCTCCGACGTCGGAGCGTACGTTTGTGAAGGCAGAACGTAATGTAATCAAGACTTAATGTCCAACAGTGTTGACGTAACATAAGATTATGTAGGCAGAACGTAATGTAGTAAGACGTAATGTCCAGCAGTTCTGTCGTAACATAACGTCATGTCAGCACACTGCCTTACTCAGATGCCATAATGTCGTGATGTGAAGCCGCAACATCGTATCAAACAGTTCACATTGTATTTGTGAACCGGATACCGCTCCATACCCCAGCGGGTCATAACACTTTGCGATCTTTCCCAGGATACCTCGTTTTGTTGGTTCCGCGGCTTGGGAAGGAAACGTCACACCAATCGTATCTTTAGTCTTGTCCCACGTCAATCCCAGCAATCTCGTTTCATCTTTCTTGACACCGAGTTGTTCTTTCGCGTAGCTTTGTTCGGGGTCGCTTGTCGACGGTTGGTTGTCCACCTCGAGGGTCGGTTCATTTGAGTGCCACTTGTGTAGCTCGAAGCATGCTTCAGCGAAGATTGATATTGCAGACTCTTTCAGATGCTTTGCGTTGCTCGTCGTTTCTCCACCGCCAATCAGGTCGTCTACGTACAGGCTTCGTTTAACTTCTTTCACTACGTCTGGATACTTAGGTTCACAGTTCTCGAGATGCTGTTCGATTACTCCCCCGAGTAAGAATGGCGATGGTACCAATAAAAATAACGCTCGAGTAAATCTCAGCGTTTCAATCTCCATCGTTGTTGTGTCTTTAAACAAATGGAATCTCATGGCGTCTCTGTCTTCAACTTTCACTCGAACCTGTAGAAAAGCTTGCTTCAAGTCGCCAGTAACCGCCACAGGATAAAATCGATTGCGGATGAGAACGCTCCACAAGATGTTCTGTAGTGGTGGTCCTGTCTCGAGACAATCGTTGAGAGACGGTGCCTTTTCACGAGCTTTGGCCGAGGCGTCGTACACGATTCGAATCTTTGTGCTCTGAGATGTTTCACGAATCACAGGCTTGTGTGGGATGTCGAATTCTTTCTTTACTGTGTTGTTTGATGTTGGGACTTTCTCCACGATTCCTTGGTTAATCTGGTCTTGGATGATGTCGTTGTATTTGCTCATCAGTCCTGGTTCTTTCTGCAGTCTCTTTACCAGGTTTCCAAGTCGTCTCACGCTGCCTTGTTCGTTGTTTGGCAAAGGCAGATGATTTGCCTTCCATGGAAGTCCTGTTTCGTACCAGCCTTCGGGGTTCCTAACCAATTGCTCTTTGAACTCTTCATACACGCTTTCCTGGTCCCCCGCTGGTCGGTCTTCTAGTCCCAGGACATCCAATCTACTCAATGACTCGTAATCGGAGCTCGATGTCTGTGTCAGAAGCATATTCGACAGGTCAGCTGCTTCCTCTCCTGGAGACATTACTGTCCATCCAAGGCGTGTCAACTCGGCTACCGGTTCTCCGGGTCTTCCTACTCGTGGCTTGGCTTGTGTCTTGATCCGGGCGTATTCGCTGGCCCCGAGGATTAGGTGAACAGGAAGTTCTTGTTTCTTGTCTACTTCATCCATTTTGACTCCCTCCAAGTGTGAGAACTCTGCCAGTATACCGTCGTAGTTTGGATTCTTCAAGGACAACAGTACGGCTCGATCAACTTTGGTGACTTCCGTGTTTAGGTGAAAGTCCCCCTTGACGTTGTTTATTTCCAGATCATACACTTCGATCATTCGGTTGACAGTTTGCATCATCATCTCTATTCTCTTTGGCTCTCTTCGAACTGGACGTTTCTTCAGTCGGTCGAGTAATGCAGCAGAGGCATACGAGCTGCCCGCTCCAGTATCTAATAAAGCGCGACACTTGATTCCACTCACGTTTACTATCACCACTGGGTAGACAACGGAACCTTTACCAGTTGCTGCAAGCATATTGTGCTCGGAGGTCTTGTCGCAGATTGAGGTGTGGTGTTTCTTCTTACAGGATAGGCAAGTAGATTTGCTACGACATTCAGCTGCTTTGTGCTTTACACCGGTACAGTTGAAGCAGAGTTGCTTGGCACTCAGTTGTTTCTTTCGGTCAGCAGTTGTGGTGACTTTATCACAGTTGACTGACTTGTGCTGATCACTTTCGCAGTAGACGCAAGGCTTGGGCTTCCACTCATCTTGCTTCGTTTGAAATTTCTTCCGTGTTTCCTTTTCTCCTGCTGATCTTTGTCGCTTTTCCAGTCGTCCGATTTGACTGGATTCCTTTCGGTCCACTTGCGTAATGCCTCAATCAACTGCGGAAATTCCCACTCCTGCCAGTGATCATCCGTACGTACCAGGTCTCCCCGTATTTCATCAAGCTTGTCCAGAGTACTTCTCACATAGCCATTCACTTCTTTTATCTTCCCTAATGTTTCTAGCGACTGTACACTATTTACCAACTTCTCATAAAAATCGTGGATCTTTGCTGGGTTAGATCCAGATACGGCTTGTAAGGACATGATATTGTTCACGTACGCATTAACGATTTCACTCGACTTACCAAATTTTGTCTTCAGAATGTTCTTCGCCCTTACGTATCCTTCGGAAGTGAACGGCAGGCCCTCGACGCTCGATCGGATTTTCGGTTCTAACAACTAACTCTTTGAGATACGAAAACTTGGTTACTTGAGAAATTTCGGTTTTATCAATCTCCGTTTCGTATTGACTCCAGAACCGGAGCCAATCTGTATGAGTGCCTTTGAATTTCGTGATAACAAGTTTCGGTAGTTTCGAGTTTCCCTTGTGTTCTTGTTTAGATCGATCTTCGTTAATCTTCATCTCATATTTCAGTTTTTGTTGTAGCTTTTCTTCTTCAAAGAGCATTTCTTCTTGAAAGCGTTGTCTCCTTATTTTGGTAGCTAGGTCTTCTTCTTCTTCTTTCTTTTGATACGTTTCGAGTTGTTTGGCGTGTTTGATCGCTCCGTCTAGATCGTGTATTGTTTCTTCTACGCCGGTCATATATGTCTCGATCGTCTGATTATGTTTACGTATATCTTCTTGTTCGTCGCCCTTTTCGATTCTTGCTTCGGTTAATTTCACCTTAAGCGCGTAGACTTATTCTCCTTTGGTTTGTAGTACATTACGCAGTCTCTCTATCGAAAGCAGATGGTTTTTCTTCAAGGTTTCAGGTGCTTCTTCTTGCGTGAAGCTCAACATCTTCATCTTTGTCTCAAGTGTTTTCGTTAGGCCTTCGAACGTCTCCATCACGTTTACTTGTTTAGCAGTTTAGATTCTGTTTGTTCGCCGGAGATCCCGTCGGAGGTGCCACTTATGTCGGGAATTGTTTGTTTACGTCCACGACACCAAGACGTTCGAAGTGTATTTAGTTTTAAAAGGTTTAATCACATATAAGTCACAGTATATAAAAGCTCTCTCTTTCTCGCTCGATCGGCAAATATCCTAGTCGCTTGTCAGTTTCCGGTGGCGTGTTCTTACGTCACCACCACCGGCGCTGAGACCCTACGGGCTCGCTCATCCTAAACTATTATCATACATAGTTTACCACACCAGCTCCAAATTTACTACCAAACAGGAGTAGACCAGCAATACGACCCAGAAGAACCATGGATATGGAAATCTATCTGCACCAGATGTAACACAGCGCGTGGTCTCACGAGTGCGACCTGTTGCTGTAGCTGACAATTTTTAGAATTTTGCGCGCGGAGCGCGATTCCTTTGTCTTTTGAGCTCTTAATAAAATTACTTCTGCACGAGAGCGCACAGGTCAGGGCGTCTCGCTCCACGCGCGGACCTAATTTATTAATTCCTTTTTCTCTCAACTCACTTCGGGACCGCAGTAATTGGCGATTGCTGTTGCGGCCACCCTGCCACATGTACTATACTTATAATACAACCTTAGCAAATAACTTATTAATTAATCCATAGAATCTTAATCACTATACACATTCCAATATTCGTGGCGAAACGAAATAAATAAATAAATAAATTATTCTGTAGGTAATTATAGGAGGATGTTAAACAAGAGTGACAGCTGAATAGGCAAATTGGCTGGAAGTGTCATGAGGAGTGATAAATAACAAGAGGAAGCTGAGAAAACGTAAATATTTCTTAATTTATACAACTGTTGATATGTGTGTCAGAAAGAACTAATATATCGATATTTAGATGGACATTAAGAGTATTAAACTAATAGCACTTTGTCGAGATGACGTCAGTACCCATGCTTGTCCATAATTACCCATATTTAACCATAATTATTGCGGACATAACAAAAGAAAATAGTCATTTGCAATCATTTGTGAGTCAAATTTGGTTTGTTTGTCCGCATTTTGAGCTAATTATAGCAACCGCGCTATTGATGGGTCTGACAAGTGCAGAGAACATCAAACAAAGAAGCAAGGTTGATGGATGCATGATGCATAGGAAATAAAGAACTGCAATAAACACTGTGTCCATGGAATCAACGTAGGGGCAAAAGATCAAAAGGATAGCAAGATAGCCACTTCTGAATGGCCATGAACAATGGCTTAAAATTGGAGGTTGGATATGAAAGATAACAGTGAAAGCATAACGATCTCATCTGGAGCCGTGCGTGGGCTGTGAAGCAAATTCAGAAAGTAAATCAATCAATTAACGACTGGTTCTAAATCATTTTGCGGCAAATTAACATATTTTATTCACAAACTGTGCACATTGGTATCCAAAGACTTTCGATACCTTTAACTACATTACAATTAACATTGCGGAAAATTAACAGATTTTATCAACAAACTGTGCACATTGGTATCCAAAGACTTTCGATACCTTTAACTACATTACAATTAACATTGCGGTAAATTAACAGATTTTATTTACAAACTGTGCACCAATGTATCCAAAGGCTTTCGTTACCTTTACCTACATTAGAATTAACATTGAAGATTTTAAAAGAAAACATGTTCCCTTGCGCAGAGTTTTTGCAACTATTGCACGAACACCTCTGGACAAGCATTATCTCCTTCCCTTTTTCCACTGCATACAAAGTATTTAAATCCTTTTCTTTGTGCATTTTACTGGTAATATTTAGTTCAGCCCAATATTTTTTGCCACATCCGTACCTGACAAGATCTGCAAGTGAATATATAATAATTAATTTATTATTTAATTAATAATATAAAATATATATAAAATTTATTTATTTATTGAACCATTTATACCATGAGCTCGAGTCGTATACAGTATGAGGTGGTGACGTCATCAGCGATTGAGGTAGTGACGTCATCAGCGACCAATCATATATTTTTTGGACACCTCCGTCCAATAATTCACAGTATTCGACGGAAATGACGCCACAACTGCTGGACATTGAGAATTATGTTGACCAATAAGGAATGAGAATGAAGTTTGAATGTATAATAATACTTTATTATTCGGTCTACTAATGGTCGGAACTTTGAAGTTGCCACCCAATACAACATGGAATATTAATTATATCTCATTAAGAGCTCCATATTAATTATATCTATATAAAATTTTGTCTTACTGCATGATGTTACGTTTACCTGGACATTTCAATGCTCGTTTATTCTACAAATTACAGAAAGTTAAATTAGTTCGTAAAAAAGAGAATTAGTTAAATTAATTCCTGGAAATTGCAACATGAACGCATATTAAGTATAGATTAGTTACCAAAACCGAGGTAACTATGTTGGTTAATAACCAACGTATAGTTACCGAGGTTGAGGTGATTTAAGTGGTTTAACAAAAGGTAATTTATTTTATTTAACAAAAGGTGATTTTAGGTGATTGAAAAATGAAGTGGATAATTTCGTAATATTTAAGGTAGTTTAAGTGAAATTTATTAGCTGATTTAGTATTCAAGGTCACTAACCTACATAATAACCGCGGTACATCAAAGAGAATCGTTTCAAAATGAACTAAGTGATCTTATTTGTAATACCGAGAACGATGTTATATCGCACGAATTTTAACGACGATTTTTAATGTAAATTATTTTGCACAAAAGGTTGTCAAGCTTATCGCCTTAGCCATAAAGCTGTAAAAACAGAGCCATTATAATATACTAATTACTGATTTAATTCAGGCTATAGTACATAGTATGTAATGTTCACATGCATAAATTGATATTTGTCAAATGTGCTAATTAAAATGTTTGATTTGTACTAATGAGTCGTGTATTAATAAGTAATAACCGTAACAATAGGCGACTCTGTCATTCAGCTCTGAGTCATCCTAAGACCGAATGCTCGACATTTAGTAAAACTATTTTGATATTCAAACAATCGCAGAACTTATGTAACACTAATTAACTGTGAATTATTTGTTATGAAAATGAGAATACCAAAATAAACAGATAGTTTTGGTGAGTGTATTAAATTTATAAGTGTTAAATTAAATATTTTTACATTATTGTGAAAATCGAAATCGCAGTAGAAACACTAGCTCTTCTAGCTTGTGTTCCCTGGAAACACAAAAAATGTTTTCTATTTTGTGCTTGCGAGTAGACGCCCTGCTTCGATATGCGTCACATTTTATTATTATTTTGAATTACAATGATTGCTGCTATATGCAATCAGATTTAGAAAACAATGACAAAGGAGCTAAAATATTAATCCTGCACTGCATGCAGTGCCTTGGACGAGTTGGACGTGGTCTTTACCACAGCTACTGTTACAGTCATGCATGCAGGTATTTAGTAAGAGTCAATTACCGAGAACGAGGGATGTATGCTATATACAGACTCGAGGGCTGTGTGTCGCATACATTCCGACGTTCGAGGTAATTAACGGACTTATTTCCTGATTGAGGAGGTTCTCTAACAAAGTTTTGTCCATTTTTCCACCTGTTTTCTTCATTTATTATCTAATTAGTATTCATAGGGCTGTATGCTATATACAGCCCGCGGTACATCAAAGAAAACCGACTCAATCATGAAATAATGGTATTTAACTGATACATTGTAATCAGTTAACCGGAGATACTTTTATAGCGTTGACAAACGTTCGACAACGCTGAATATGATTACATAAGTTGATAAATAGGAGTAATTACATAAGAGGAACCAATTAAATTATCATATTCTTACCTGATTGAGTGATATTCTACTATGCTGTTGATCAAACAAGTTATAACCGTACGTGCCAATTTCTAAATCAAAAATATGTACTTGACTATATATAGGCAGTAACATGACAAACTTCAGTACAGGTTTGTATTATACACCCTGTATATGACTTGGCTCTTGAGCGGTTTTGTATGCAGCTTTTCTACAATCTTTCAAATAAAACAAATTGAGAAAACGTGAGAAAATTCAAAGATGGCTCTTTTAATTTTCTCACGTTTTCTCAATTTGTTTTATTTATATTAACCTCTTTGATCGGTCTTTACGGCAAAGGTAAACTGTACTGAAAGACCGCTGACATGCAGGATAATTTTGCAGTAAAGACCACCGGCTCGACCAATAAGTGTTTAATATACCGCCATGGCATATATTTTTCGCATTGACCAATTTTATATTTTATCTGATTTTTCATCATCGTTCTAAGTCGGCTAGAGAACACACATATCAAAATTTAAGCCAATTTGGTTAGCTATATTTCCTACTTTTCTAAACACTCTGATTTTGGTTTACTGGCTGCGACGAATTATCACGGCCACATAGAAAGTAAGATTCTAGGTGGGACTCTGCAGAGACTCTGCTCCATTAACCTTTATTCCGTTTAAGGGGTAGGGGAGCAGATATGCAGGGGGCTCTTTTTGCTCACTGACCAGTTTTACTTAGTGTTAAACTGCTTTTCCATCGATTATTTTCAATTCAACATTTAATAAACTGCTTTTCCTTCGATTATTTTCAATTTACCTGTTATTGCTTATTGACTCTTTCCTGTCCGGCTGAAAAATATCCGAAATTGAACGACGTCTTTATTCTATTGATATCTCTGGAAATAACCTTAACTGTTGCGAAAGCTATACATTTTTTGAAAGCCTAATAAAACGGTTTTTACAAATGCTTTTTTTAAATTTCCCGATCAAGACACATTTAATTGTTAATATAAATTAGCTTATCATAAATTAGGTTGAAAAATTTCATTTTTCTAGAAAAGCCCATCTTGCACGCCCGTAGCATCATAAAAATTCAAAATGCCACCAATCGCACAGTTTTTTTATGAAATCAAATTAAACTTGGCGTGTGAGTGGATCAGCTCATGTACCTGGCGCTTGTTGATTATAAATTAATTTCGATTTTCAATTAAATTCGATTTTTATCTTGCGTTACCACGTGCCGTGTTTTTAGATTGACGACTTCGTCAGTCTTCTAGGACTGATTTTGACTGGTCCGGACAGGACAGAGTTAATAAGTTATGTAAGTCAATGTTAACTGAGATGTCGTAATTTTTAACGGCGAGGCTTAATAAAATATATACGAATTATACATACAATTTTTCAACTCAAAGTGTTTAGCATCGGAGACATGTGTTAATTGAAAAATAGTGAAACTATTATTATTAATTACGAAGATAAAAGGTTCGTCAGCCATATTGCACAGTAAACATGGCCGCAGTTTTAGTATTTTACTTTCCAGTCCTCGTATTTTTTTTAGTTCTTACAGGTATTTTCCGATTTCGTCTGATTAAATACTTTAGTTTGAAGAAAATCTATCTTGTTTGAAATTTTTAAATATTTATAATCTTTGGAACTTTCTGAAAAAACTTTTAATGCTTAATATTACCATTTTTATCTTCACAACATTTTGCCCTGCTAAATTTGGTTAATTATTCACAGGAAGTGAGTCACCCAAGGTCACGCAAAGATGTTGTACAGTGATTCAACAGTTGAATACGAAGGCGAATTTTTCTAAACAGGTCGAGTTAAAGCTAAGAGACAAACTAGCTCTCTTCGCATTTCATTGTTGAAACACTCATGTGTGTATATTTGCGTGTCCATGGGTTTACATCACTTCATACGAATAGTTAACCGACTTTAACAGGGCAAATAGCGTTAAGATGAAACTTTAAAACTGCTGATAATATTAACGAATTGTTATCAGAAAGTGTCAAAAAGTCCAAACATAGTCACTTAAATATATATTAAACTATAAAATATTTAAAATACTTAAAATATATTAAATTTTTAAAGCAGCATCATGATTACCATTTTCCATTTTCTCTGTTTCCAGAAAACGACCAGCACTGATACTGATATTGAAAAATACCAAGATGCCAATAAATATAGAAATTGTAACCATTCCTTTTGAAATCACTAGAATGAAATAAAATGGAGATTTGTGAGGTTATACTTAATTGAGTTATTTCAAACTGTATTTCCCAAAAAGCATCTGTTCTTCCTAACTTATATATTTCGTGAAAACTCCCATGCATGTGACTGAGTCAATTGAAGTGATCAGAACTCACATTATATTTTTTCTTAATAATTTGAAATTTATAGTCGTCAAAAAGTGTTTGAACCGGCAAGTATCGTGTTGATGTTGAAAAAGAGCACTGATTATATGATTTTTCATTCACCGCTCCGTTAGGCATTACTTTTAGAAAATGTTTGATCCCTTTCACACTGGAACGCAATACATTCAAACAAAATGCGGGTACGGAAAGGTGTTGCGTTCACACACGGGAAAGCTAATTCAACTCGAACAGTAACGTTCCAAAATTCAGAACACTAAAAAGAGTGATCCTGAAAATGAAGGGAACGCATGAAACGTATATTGTTCCGTCCTATTGTGAAAACGGAAAAGAAATGATATGCCCTCTGTCTGGTGCGAACAATTCAGTTAGTTTTAAAAAGTGAACGAACCGGAATCATATACCGCGGGAACGTAGGAAATTGCTTCAAAGATGCATGAAATAAAACATTATAAGATATATAATTTCAAATGTTATGAAAAAATATATAGATTTAAAAAGTAGTTTACTTACTTATTCCAGTTTACGTTTGAAACGAAGCTCTTTTTAATATCGGATACTATACGAAGCGATTGCTTTCTGATCACTCGGTTGAATTGTTAAGCAAATCTCAATTCAGTTGTTTTATAAGAAAATGTTTCTAAAAAAAGCCTGCGATTACCAGATGAATAGTATTGCCCTTGATTTATTGCCCACATGTTTGCGCGCACTTTACGTCACATCAAGGGGATCTAAGTGCATCGTGAAGTAAAATATACCTTACACGACAACGACCATTAGAATTCCTATGAATATGGAGCCTTTTTTAAATTATCTAATAAATTATGATTATCATTATCATAGAAGTTGTAATTCTTACTATACTTATTATAGAATGTAGATTTGGAGGCGAAAAAATGCGTTGTGACGGAATTGTTGAACAATTTCTAATCAGTCAATCAGATCTTCTATTAAAAAATTACATCGTACCATTAAATAAATAACAAAGTTGCTATTCCCACGCCACTCTTCAAACATCATGCGATAATTGTTGTTCATTTGCATTTTCTTATTTAATTTAGATATCGGATAACACTGATGGAAATCCCACTGCATGCAGATGTACGATACTACCTGCGGCCATCTTGTCAAAATTGCCACCGTTAAAGAGGATTATGGCTGATTTCCACTTACGCTTTTTTCGCGCATTGTAAAAATTGAATATATGTTCTTATTAGTTACAGCCGTAGACTTTTAAGATAAGTGGAAATCAGCCTTAAGAATGAGCTTTTACACTGCAGCCCACTCTCTGACGAAAGTCCTTCGCTCGAATACCGGTTAAACCTCCTACACACCTTTTAAGCCCGGTTTCCATATGATCGCAACGATCGTTGCGATCATATGGAAACCGGGCTTAAAACGTCTCGATCGCAACGATCGCAGAGGTAGAAATTTTTCTATCTCTGCGATCGCAATGATCGCAACGATCGCCAGGTTTATGGTTTCCATATGATCGTAAGGACCGCAACGATCGCAGAACTCTTTATTTCTGCGATCGTTGCGATCGTTGCGATCATATGGAAACCGGGCTTTAGAGTGTTCGATTTGTATTTCCGCCACACGCTACACATGTTCGTCAACATTTACAACATCTTAGCCAGTCAAACGTACTAGTATCGCAATAGTTTTATAGCCGTGGCGTACATTCTCCACTGCACAACGCCCTTTAGTGTGATATAGTTTCAATAAACATCCAAAAGAAACAACATGAAGCGAAAATGTTTGTGCAATTTTACGAGTGGTTTTAATTACTACATCTTATTTCAAATGTTGTTTCTTTTGGTTCTTTATTGAAACTTACCTATATAGAACATTTCTGTTTGTTAAAGAAACGATTTTAACATATTATATATAAAGTGATATATTAAGAAACGTATACTAGTAGTCTAATGTATGAATGCAGCACGCTTATTGACTACGCCACTCGCTATCTAATCGTATAGATAGATGCCGAGTTTTAAAAAATCCTGTTAATAAAAATGCACTTGGACGTAGTGTTGATAAAGCACGCGAGAATGTATAAGCTGCTTACATGTGGCTTAAAAGCTTCTGAAAATACAAACAAAATACAATATGGCTATAATGACTACGGAGTGATAGTTGGACATGAAGAATTTATATAAGTAAATTATTGGCTCTGACGTGTTCAAAACTAACACAAAGGTGCTCTAACTCGTCGATAAGCTACTCGCGATAACTCAATTGGTGCAACCCACATACAGCTGTCCAGCTAACTGAAGCTGCTGGTTCAACGTTTCTTTCGTCGGAAAGAAATTCACTTCTCAAGTAATAATAACAAAACGTATTTTTATGCGAAGACCTTTTCGTTTACCAGAAGTGACCGCGCTTGGCTTAACGAGATTATAGCCACTTCACGAATTTGTTTCACTGCCCACGAAACAATACCCTGGTCCCAGAGGTTCTACGCCGCTTCCCCCCCCCCCCCCCCGGAAACCGAAAGTGGCGAGAGAACCTCTGGTCGCACGGGCAAGCAATCTCACTTTCGTGTTGCGTTAATCTAATTAAAACTTAACCAATCAAAAAACATTTCGAAAGTTGATCGGATCTAATTAGGGAGTGGTGGGTTAGACAATTTCACAAGAAAACAATAATCGACAACAAATCTCTTCGATTCTAAGATTATGGAAAAGACTCCCCTATAGGTTCCATGCACTACGCCAAACACAAAGGAATAGTTGCCATCGCAAATTCCTTGCTCTTCGATGTTATCCCCCAGTCAGACTAGCAGTAGTGATTCCTTTAGCTCGTAACTGTCGAATGTGTGAATCAACCCAGTTCAGACGCCGAACTTTTCATGAGCCGAACCTAATTCCAATTTGGACCGACCTAAATGACATAATCCCTCCTGTTGATTCAGATGCCGAACTTAATTCGCCGAACTTAATCAATTATCGATTGCGCATGCATTTTAGCGCCAATTGGCAATAAAATATATAATAATAATTTATGGATAAGGTTCGGCTCATGAAAAGATGAAAATTCACGGCTAACGCAGGCGGGAAGTACTGCTGAGCCGTTCCTAATACAATCAGCCAATCTTAATTGATTCAGACGCTGAACTTTTCATGAGCCGAACCTAATACATTAGGTTCGGCTCATGAAAAGTTCGGCGTCTGAACGGGGTCAACATACTGTAATCCTCGAATCGACAGTTCTCTACAAATGTCTGGCACGCTCTGAAAAATCAATGATTTGCTATGGAACATACATAAATCGACGGGTCGTATTCGCAATTCTACCAACTGGCCATCGACGGGACGTATATTCGCAATTCTACCAACTGGCCATCGACAGGACGTATTGTCGATTTATGTATGCCAAAAGGGAGAACGACCGATAAAATGTCATCCAAAACCGCTTTGTCCATATTCTAATTTTACCTGCTTTGAGTCTTTGACAAAGAATCTTGAGACAATATTATTTTCACGCTTCTCCGCACGGGTAATTCGTTATTTCATCTAACCCCCCGATTCTATTATTCAGCCAATCACAAAACGACGCCAAGATCTGGCCCTAGCAATCTTATTGGTTCGGAGCGATCAAATAAATGGCCCGTGCGACCAGAGGTTCTCTCACCGTTTTCGGTTTTCGGGGGGGGGGGGGGGAGGGGGGCGGCATAGAACCTCTGAGACCAGGGTAACGAAACAATGGCTCCAAGTTGAGGGTGAAAATGACATCGTAATTATTTTACTGTTATCTCCATTTTAAACCATATTGTTCATGCCCAAATGTCTATTCCGCTATTGTGACAGAAATGTTCTGATAATCTTTTTATATTCCTTCATTCTGTTGGAAAAAATTATTCTTGCTACTTATCAAATATGGCTGACTGCATGAATCTAAACAAATTAAATGCACTTAACAAATTCCTAATAACACTTAATTCCCAATAACACTTATATATGTCAACGAACAATCGTTATCTTTCTCGCGGTATATTTTTTGGTCGCATTGGTCGCTTCAGTCTGATTGGCTGAGAACTAGTTTCCAGTTTCCATACTCGCGTTCGTGAACATCACAAAATGGCGTGCTTTGAGGCTTTGATTCACTCGTATAGAAACTGCCTTAGTTGAGTGTCTTTTCTCGGCAACGATGGACCAACTTGGCATAACAACTCATCGAATTAATACTCGAGGGCTCATTCGGAAGTAAACATAAAATCGTTCTTCATCGCCTAGCAGTTCTCGAACTAAATTGGAGAAATCGCCCTGGTCTAACCTTCGTCTGTTGATCTGACGAACCCACCATCGCTTGGTTATTTTCTTCTGTTTTTTCTTCCGCTCGATTTCTTCTAATTCGCTCATAATCGCAACAATTGCGACAAGCCGTGCTTGCGGAATCGTCGCTATTTTGGTTTTACAGAGTACAGCCTGCCGCTACAGTGTGTTTCATTTAGTCGCGCGATCGGCGCGCATACGCGTGGTCGCGCGACCACGGCGACTGCCTAGTGTGTTTCAGGCTTAATGGTGTGAATTATATCAATACTAGTTTAATATGCCATGTGCTATAAGTGAAAAAAACTACAATTAACAGTAACAATTTTTGACAGGCGGACATGTTAATCAAGTAATCTAAATCAAATGGTTTTTTAAAACAACTTTTATTAAGCCTACAGATTTCATGTTTACAATACTAGTAGAAGACTTCATGGGCTTTCAAACAAACATAACATGATCTATATCTGTCTACTATTTGGAAAAAAAGAGTCAGGTTTGTGTGAGCTATACAAGAATTATCATATTGCTTTCACTGAATATCCGCTGTACATTAGTTTGCATAGTGCGGTCTCCACATTTTCGCGCACCTGACCCAGCGTGATAGTTTAGCCGAAATAATTGTATATCGATTAGGATACTTATGAACCTAGTACGGGTATTAATGTTTATACCGTCGCACATATTTGTCTAGCTATTATATCGTAAACAAACGCATCTCAATTAACTCAAACATGATCCACATCTTCGCTAAACTTTCGTAGATATAACAGTAAAATAAATACGATTGCAGACATTGCTAGCCTACAACCTAGCTCATATGATTTGAATATATTATTTCCAAATGTTTAAAATATTTGCCCCCATTCCGCAGTATATCGTGACAACTTAGCGCGAAACTATCTGCTGTTCAGCAGCCGTTCTTATAGCCTCGGACATACTCACAAATAATTCATTTATCTCACATTTCTCTGTAACTCAAATGTCAGTAGACACATGTACGCTTGCGTACCTATCGTTTGCCCTCATGTCCGCTGGTCCTACGGAAGATTTTAGCCCGTTTTCCACTTCAAACGTAACGTAACGTAGCGTAGCGTTTTCTTTAATTTGTGTCAAACGGTCCATAAATCCTTAGAACATGTAGCTTGATCGAGTGAAATGCCAAATATTACATATGTAAAGTATGTTGTTTAAGAAAGCCAAACCTCTTATTAACCTCATATACGTACCGCTTGGCCATTACAAGAAAAATATCAGACCTCGGTCTTTTAATCCGTACTGTCCTCGATCTGATATTTTCCCGTAATGACCGCGCTCTCGGTATAAGAAGTTATTATTGTATATATTGATTTGACAAGTGCTATTTGGTGAGTATCGAATAAACAGCTCTACACTAGAAACTCTATTCTCAAACTCATTAATAATTCATGATAAAAATTCAAAAGAAATCAATATCTAATGAATATCTAATGAGCATAAGAGGAAGATTACGGTCAAATTTCGCTAACTTTAACCTCGATTTTCTCACAAAATATGGATTCGTTTGAGAAGTAAGTTCTAACACTCGTAATTGTTCAATATCCTCTGATGTTAAAATATGAACAAACCGGTTAAAAAACTCGACTTCGCCTCGTATTTTCAACCGGCTTGTCCGTATTTAGAAATCAGAAGAAGAACGCTTACTCGTGTTAGAACTATTGCTTCGGATATCATGTCGCCATCGGTTAGGCGGGACGGAGCATTTATATCGCGAAAATTGTCCCGTCTAGCTATGATCACGCTTAGCTGGGATACCACTTGATCAAATCGGGATCCCGAATAGGCGGGAACGGACAGGAAAGTTTCCTTTGTGTTAAAGTCGTTAGTTCTAACCGAGAGCTCACAAGACAAAGAAAACTTCCCTGTCCGGTCCTGCGGAAGATTTTCCTAAGTGGAAACTAGCCTTTACCAAGAAATAACGGACCGAGTCTAAATACATAACGTACATATCTATTATATTATGAGAACATGCATATCCTTCGTAAAAACGGTTTATGTACTTAGAAATTAATCGGCAATAAGGAAGCCGCTTCGTCGTGTATTATTTTGAACGTTATCTCGGTCAATATTTAACAGTTTTCAATTCTGAAAAAAGATTTGAAATTACCTAGTCAAAGTATATAACATACGTGCCTATATTATGTTACGCAAACGTGTATACCCTTCTATCTGCGAGAAAGATAACGATTGCTCGTTGACATGCATATGTATAAGTGTTAATGTAATTAAGTGTTATTAAGAATTTGTTAAGTGCATTTCATGTTTAGTGCCATATTTGGTTTAAGTTTGTTTCCATCTTATTCCATATTCATTATTCAAACCCATGAGCAAGAATAATTCCTAAGAGAAGAAAGGAATAGAAAAATAATTATTAGAAATAAAAAATTTCAGAAAATATCTGTCAGAATAGCGGAATAGACATTTTGTGAATATGAACAATATGGTTTGAAATCGATAAAACAGTAAAATAATTACGATCTCATTTTCAACCTCAACTTGGAGCCATTGTTTCGTGGGCAGTGAAACAAATTTGTGAATGGATCTCCTCAAGCAAGCCCCGCGCGGACGCGATCACTTCTGGTAAACCACAAAGTCTAAGCATAAAAATACGTTTTGTTATTATTACTTGAGAAGTGAATTTCTTTTCGACGAGAGAAACTTTGAACCGGCAACTTCAGTTAGCTGGACAGCTGTATGTGTATTGCACCAATTGAGTTATCGCGAGTAGCTTATCGACGAGTTAGAGCACGTCAGAGCCAATAATTTACTTATATAATCATGTAAAGGGCAAAATTACTCGAATAAGATTGGCTAATGAGGAGGGCATTTTTCCTTATAAATTCAGGGCAAAATTATACTTGTACCTGACTGCAGGTGGAGACGCAAGCTCACATGTTCTCTTAAGTCGATATTTGACTCAATAAAGTTCGTTGTAATGTACCGTTTCAGCGGATTGTATATAGTTGTTTTTCACGCTTGGCTTTGGCATTTAGCTGGCCAAAATTTATCATATGTTGTTCACGTGCGTGGCTTATTTAGGTAATCCCTGCATGGTTCCTTGTAAAATTTAGGTTTAATTTCACTTGTGTTTTCAAAGTTTCACAAATTGCCCTCGTCGCTTCGTGAGTCGGGCAATTTTGTGAAACTTTGATAACACGCGTGAAATTAAACCTTAATTTTCCTAGCTTATACATTCTTGTGTGTTTTATCAACACCACGTCCAAGTGTATTTTCATTGTCTATAATAAACCGTGACAAAAACAATTCGCACTCGTTTTCTGCGACCACTCGTCATGAGATTCTATTCTTAATCTTACCAGTTCTCCACATAAAATCCACATCTTTTCGTATTTCCTTTTCATAATATTCTCGTGATGAACGCTAATCTATGGGATTACATATACTAGTGTACCATGGTAATACCTGAACGGCCATTAAGTAAACTGCATGAGAAAAGATTCGAACACGAGATTCGTACTCGCACCTTTGGATTAATTGGCGAACGTTATGGTGAGAATTTACGGCTATAAAACTATTGAGATGCTACGTTTAATTGGCTATAAGATGTTGTATATTTTGATGAACATGTGCTGTGTGCACTACAGGCCAACACGATGACAATAATTATTACAGTTATTGTCAATATATCACAATATATTGTATGTTACACAATTTTCGTATTATATATTGACATTTTAGGTGCTTGACGTTTTGATCTATATATTGCGTTGTTTTTGTGAAAATTATTATTATACCTCCACTGTGAATGCTCTAACAAAACATTGACAGTTTTCTTGCGCAACCAGGCGTATTAATGTTTTAGTGCATGTACAACAAATAAAACTGCTGGAAGGAATCAGTTGTTTACAAATTGATTACACCTTATTCATGAACTGTGTTTGCAACATAGACGCGGGGGTATAGAAGCCAAAGTTTCACTAGTCAGGCCAGATGCGACGCAAATGTATTGTGTTGCGTATAACCGTAGACAGTGTAGCGGAAATACAAATCGAACACTCTAAAAGGTGTGTAGGAGGTATATTGTTGTAGGAATATTGAGACTATTGTATAATACTCCTGAAACGTCTTTATTATTATTATTATTATTATTATTATTATTCAAGCGAAGGACCTTCGTCGGAGAGTGGCTGTGTAAAAGCTCATTATTCAGGCTGATTTCCACTTGCGATTTTTTTATCTTAGGAGGCGACGTCCGGAACGAATAAGAACTATTCAATCAGTTTACAATGCGCGAAAAAAAACCTCATCAACGGTCATGGTAATTTTGGCAAGGTGGCCCTCGGGTAGTATCGTACATCTGCATGCAGTCGGTTTTCCATTATATCGGCGTTATTTGATCACTATAAGAACTTGGAAATGAAAAACAATTATCTCATGATGTTTGAAGAGTGGCGTGGGAATAGCAACCATTTTATTTATTTAAAAGTACGATGTAATTTTTATAGAAAAGATCTGATTAAATGCAGATTAAATCTTGTTCAACAATTCCGTCACAACGCATTTTTTCGCCTTCAAATATCTATAATAAGTATAGTAACAACTATAACTTCATATGATGATAACTTGTTAGCTAATTTAAAAATACTCTATGTTTAATAAAATCATGAATCATCGAATTCTAATGGTCGTTGTCGTATAAGGTATGTTCTACTTCACGATGCACTTAAAGCCCTTTCATGTGACGTACATCAAGCGCGCGCAAACCGTGTGGGCAAAACATCAAGGGCAATGTGATGCATCTGGTAATCTCCGGCTTTTTTTAGAAATATTTCCTTATAAAACAACTGAATCGAGATTTGCTTAACAATTGAACGGAGTCATCAGAAAGCATTCGCTTCGTATAGTATCCGATATTTAAAAGAGCTTCGTTTCAAACATAAAGTGGAATAAGTAAGTAAACGCTTCTAAATCTGTACATTTTTTCATAAAATTTGAAATTATACATCTTTAAATGTTTTATTTCATGCAACTTTGAAGCGAAAAACTGGATTGACCCAAAACTCACAATATTATTTTTCTTAATAATTCGAAACTTATATAGTCGTCCATTTTGAACTAAGTATCGTGTTGATATTGAAAAAGAGCACCGATTATATGATTTTTCATTCACCGCTCCATTAGCATTACTTTTAGAAAAGCGTTTGAGATCCTGTTCACACTGGAACGCAATACGTTCAAACAAAATGCGCGGGTACGGAAAGATGTTGCGTTCACACACGGGAACGCTAATTCAACTCGAACAGTATCGTTCCAAAATTCAGAACACTATAATGAAACGTTGTGAACAGGTAAAAGGAATGATACGCCTAGCTCTTTCTGGTGCGAACAATTCAGCTAGTTTTAAAAAAGTGAGCGAACCGGAATCGTATGCTTTTCTTGAGTAAACAGGCAATTGTTTCACGAAGTATATAAGTTAGAAAGAACCGGCAGATGCTTTTTGGGAAATACAGTTTGAAATAACTCAATGTAAGTATAACCTCACTAATCTCCATTTTATTTCATTCCAGTGATATCAAAAGGAATGATTACAATTTCTAAATTTATTGGAATCTTGGTATTTTTCAACATCAGTAGCAGTGCTGGACGTTTTCTGGACACAGAGAAACTGGAAAATGGTAATAAATATTATACATTTAAGAGCCTATGTTTGAGCTTTTTGACACTTTCTGATAACAATTGCTTAATATTTTCAGTTTTAAAGTTTCATCTTCCTGCCATATGAAGTAACTTTTACATGAGCTCTGAGCTTTAAACTCAAGCTGTTTAGAAAAATTCGTTCAATTCCCAAACTTTCTTCGTATTTCACAGTTGAATCAGTGTGCAACAATTATTATCAAGGTAATATTAAGCATGCTCTCTTCCGAACGTTCCAAATATTATAAATATATAAAAAGCTCAAACATAAGATAGGAACTTTAATATCCTTTAACTCTTTCCTGTCCGGCTGAAAAACATCCAAAATTGAACTACCTCTTTGTTCTATTGATATCTCGGGAAATATTCATAACTGTTGCGAAACCTATACCTTTTCTGAAAGCCCAATAAACCGGCTGTTACCAATGCTTTTGAATTTTCCGAACAAGACACATTATGTTAATATAAATTAGCATTAATTATCATAAATCAGGTTGAAAAATTTAAATTTTTCTAGAAAAGGCCATCTTGCACGCCCGCGTAGCATCTTGAAAATCCAAAATGCCACCAATCTCAGAGTTGTTTATGAAATCAAATCAAACTTGGCGTGTGAGTGGATCTCAAGTGTCTGGCGCTTGTCGAATTTCAATTTTTAATCTTGCGTTACCGTGTGCCGTGTTTTTCGATTGACGACTTCGGGGGTCTTCTATGACACCTTTTGACTGGGCCGGACTGGAAAGAGTTAATTTATAATAATATACTTTAATTTCCAAGTTTTTCTTCAAACTGAAGTACTTAATCAGACGAAATCGGCAAATGCCCGCTGCAGGAACTTAAAAACACGAGGACTGGAAAGTAAAATAAAACGGCTGCGGCCACATTTCCAGTATATGTTCGCACGCAATTTTTTAACTAACACAATAATTTAACTATTTTTAAATTAACAACATGTCCCTGAAGACAAATGGTATGTGTAGTTGGCATCTATTTTATTCAGCCTATAAAAACCTCTAAGCCCAGCTTAATAGTTAAGATATTATTTTTTCTATATTGTCCTATATTTGAATACAAAAAAAATTGCGCGACTGATATAATTATAAATTTCACAATTTAAAGAGTAATTTAAAAATAAAACTTCATTACTGTAAATAAGAAAATTCACTTTTCTTATTAAGCAGGATTCTATATGCATTATTTCAAAAGGTTAATATTAAACACTTATATTGATGAGCGCGCGGGAGGTAGTCTTTACGGAAAATGATCCTGCCTACGGTCTTAGTAGTTTACCTTTACTGTAAAGACCAACCAAAGAGGTTAATAAGGTTTTAATATATGGCTCTTTTAATTTTCTCACATTTCTTCAATTTGTTTTATTTCAAAGATTGTAGAAAAGCTGCAACGTTAAAACCGCTCACGAGCCAAGCCATATAATAACTGAAGTTTGTCATGTTACTGCCTATACAGTCAACTATACATATTTTTGCTTTTGATTTAGAAATTGGCACGTACGGTCATAACTTGTTTGATCAACAGCATAGTAGAAGATCATTCAATCAGGTACCTCTTAGCACAATTTCAAGTAGCAAGTTCAAGTTCAATCAACTTATGTAATTATATTTAGGCTGCTTGAACGTTTGCCAACGCTATTAAGTAT
>JAYKKM010000054.1:565000-775000 GCA_035772405.1 Chrysogorgia sp. JL179-B06 | reverse complement strand
GGTCTTCTCGGATAACGACCTCAAATCGTAGGCCCTCAGAACCCTATCAATTGGACTTGTTCAGGTATTCCGTTCACCCAAAGAGTGATAAATATAATAAACTAGACAAAACAAATTTCCTTCACTGTCTGGCTTTCCTTCAATGGCTCCAAGTCGAGATTGACAATGACATCGTAGTGCTTTCACAGTTATCTTTCATACCCAACCTCCAATTTAAGCCGTGGTTCGATCATGTGTCTATTATGCTATCCTCTTGATCTTTTGCTCCTTGATTCCATGGACATAGTGTTGATTGAAGCCTCTTTCTTTCGTATGCATCATATATCCCGTCAACCTTGCTTTGATGTTCTCACTTGTCATGAGATCCACTCACAAGCCGAGTTTGATTTGATTTCATAAAAAAACTCTGCGATTGGTGGAATTTTCATGATGGTTCAATTTTGGATGTTTGTCAGCCGGACAGGAAAGAGTTATCAACAGTTGTAATATTTAAAAAAATATTTAATAAGTTTTCTCAACTTCCTCATTTCTAGACATTTCTAGCGGGATTCCTAATGTCGAGAAATATAAATTGAAACCGTCGATGAATTAAAACTTGCATGTCTATTAACGAACGAGTGTTGCGATACCAATTGTGTTTGATATTTGTATATTTCCCCTTAGAGCACATGTAGCACAGTTGGGTAGACAGCATGGCGTGCTGGGCGGCAGGTATTTTCCGTCGCGTTATCTTTATTCTGGTTATTCAATATCTTTGGATAAACACGATTCTGGCGATAAATGTAAATGTAAGAAATGTGAGATATTATGCTACTACATTTAATCGAAGATTGGATGAATTTCATACAAATGTGATTTTGGACCAGACCGTCAGACCTTGTTTACGATATGGCAGTAATCTTCGAAAGACACCGGCTATACAGTGCAAAATATCTATGTCGAACGTGGAAGTCTCTCGTCGCTGTCTGAAACTGGCGAATGCTATGATGGTGGCCTTTCTTCTGCAGTGCGGAGATATCTCCGTAAATCCTGGGCCGGTTTCGAGTGTATGTGGTACATGTCTGAAGTCAATACGACGAAACCAGTCAACCTTCACATGTAAATCTTGTCTGAATGAATCTCATTTGAGATGTGCTGTTTCTGAATTTGATGACGGTGTAAATAAAGGCTTGTGCAGGAACTGTTTAATTATCCCTGTATAGCTGTGGATGACAGTGGTGAAGTGGAACTTAACGTCGGTATTTTGCCTGAATTGGTAGGCTTGAATAAAACAAGGGGTCTTAAAATTATTCATCAAAATGTGAGAAGTCTGCCTCGGCATATCGATCAAGTAAATTTACTTGTCTTAAAAAACCCGGGATTACATATTCTAGGAATAAGTGAAACATGGCTCAATCCAGATATAAATGATTCAGAGGTTACTTTATCTAACTATAAGTTGGAAAGGAGGGACAGACGTGATCGAATTGGTGGAGGTTGTGCTGTTTATATAGTAAACTATATCCCATACATCAGGAGAGAAGACCTAGAGAAGGACAGTTTGGAAAGCGTGTGGATTGAAGTTGTTTTTCCATATACAACGGGTTTGTTGATTGGCAACTTTTATCGCCCTCCAGATGATTTTCTTGCAAGATTTGAAGATAATGTTGAAAGTGCTTTGGCCGAAGGAAAAGAGGTTATTCTAATGGTGATTTCAACTACAATTTGCTAAATCGTAGATCAGACAAACAAACACATGACTTTAGAAATCTTCTTCAGAGACTTCATTTGCATATTCAGATTACCAGGCCGACTAGACTGTGTTATCAAATTGCCTCTTTACTTGATTTAATAATTACCAGTCATCCTGAAAATATCCTGGCTTCAGACGTCGTACATACTGGAATAAGTGATCACGAAATGGTCATTGTAATCAGAAGAACACATATAAAGAAATCTGCTTCTAGAATAATAAAATGTCGAAATTATAAACACTTTAATGAAAATGCGTTTCGCTCCGACTTGTCAAATATTCAATGGGAATTGATCACTCAAATCGATTATGAAGGAGACATCAACATCATCTGTGATAAATTTAATAAAATATTTAGTGATGTGTGCGATAAGCATGCCCCTCTATTTACCAAGAAAGTCCGCGGTAGTGACTCACCCTGGCTTAACTACAAAATTAAGAAATTAATTAAAGAAAGGGATCACTTTTGGAAAAAAGCCAGGCAGAAGAATACAGAATATTACTGGAGTACTTACAAAACTCTAAGGAACAAAGTAACTAGTGAAATCCGAAAAAGTAAAGCTACATACCATCGTAGTCTTGTTTCAGAAAATTCAGGATCACCAGATAAATTTTGGACAACGATGAAAAAGCTGATTCCGAATACGAAGGATAAATCGGTATCGCAAGCATCAATGTGTATTGATGGAAATTTGATAACAAATATTCAAGAAATTGCTGATAATTTCTGTTTATTTTTTATCAACATTGCAAAAACCATCGTTTCAGAGTTACAACCAACTATTCAAGATTATTATCCATCAGTATTAACTCCTTTTACAGACCAAGTGTTTAGTATAACTGAAACTACACAAGACGACGTATTGAAAGTCCTGCAGCATCTGGATCATAAAAAGGCTACTGGTCTGGATGATATCCCGGCAAGATTGGTGAAAATAGGAGCAAATCAAATTGCCCACCCAGTTACAGTCATTATTAATCATTCATTAACAACTGGTCAAATACCCAAAATATGGAAATCGGCAAAAGTAATTCCTATTTATAAATCAGGTAAGAAATCCGACATGAATAACTATAGACCGATATCCGTACTCCCTGTCCTTTCAAAAGTTTTGGAGAAGGTAGTTTATAAACAACTTTATGAATATTTAACATTCAACAACCTTCTCTCTAAATTCCAATGTGGTTTCCGCAGACATTACAATACTAACTCGGCAATTGTGCACTTTGTTGATGAAATTCGAAGCAATATGGACTCTGGTCTACTAACAGGAGCAGTGTTCGTTGATTTAAGAAAAGCCTTTGACACTGTTCACCATCAACAATTAATTGAAAAGTTAAGTAGGTATGGCATAAGAGATGTAAATCTAAGATGGTTTCAAGACTATTTATTGGATCGAAAACAATTGGTTATGTTTCATGGCCAACTATCAACCTCGCAGATTGTGAATACTGGTGTGCCTCAAGAAACTCAAAGGAAATACCACACAATAATGTAGGTTAAACGATGTTTAATCGGATCTGTGCCAGAATTTTGTAAACATTACTTTAAACATATTGATCATAATTATTCTACCAGAAGGAGAACTACCGATATAAAGGTTCCCAAAGTTAAACTTGAAGCAGGTAAAATGACTTTCCAATACATCGGAGCGACGTTGTACAACGATCTGCCGTCGGAAATTAAATTAAGTGGTACATTTAAAACCTTCAAAACGAAGGTGTTCAAACATTTATTTCAAACTGAATAGTTTGAGATTGAACTTATAGCCAGACATTGTGTGTTTTATATGTATGTATGTATTATATGTTATGTATTGTATCACAGCGCCCTCACTGATAACAGCAACTATTTGATGCTGACGAGGTTAGGCTGTTAAAATATCATTAAATTGAATTGAATTGTAGATACAATGGAACTGCTTCTTATAAATGTACAATAAAGAGGAAAAGGTTAACGTGGGTTTAATTATATGCCAAGAGAACATGGGTTCGAATCCCACACCTTGTAATACTTTATTTTTTAATATTGCACAAATTACTCATAATGACATTACAAGCTAAGATCGCTGATTATACCGATTACGACTACCAAGAGGACTTGTGTAAAATGTAAAATGTACGCATGTGTTCGAATTTCACTATTGGCAAACATTTACTATTTAACTTCAAATACAGCAATAAAATGTGTAAATGCCTGGATGGCCGAGTGGTTTATAGACGTTGGACTTAAGATCTAATGTACAATTGCATGTGTGGGTTTGAATCCCACTCTTGGCAAAATATTTATTTAAATTAGAAAAGTGGCCCGGGGAGGGTCAAATAGTGACCCGCATATATGGTCCATTTCAAGAATACGCTTGATGTCCTCTCTCATTATTAAGTAAGGAGTAAATGAGTAATGACTAATGAGCAATGAGTAAGGAGTAATGAGTAAGGAGTAATGAGTAAATGAGTAAGGAGTAAAGAGTAAATGAGTAAGGAGTAATGAGTAAATGAGTAAGGAGTAGTGAGTGAGGAGTAATGAGTAAATGAGCAAGCTGGAGTAATGAGTAAGGAGTAATGAGTAAATGAGTAAATGAGTAAGGAGTAAATGAGTAAGGAGTAAAGAGTAAATGAGTAAGGAGTAATGAGTAAATGAGTAAGGAGTAGTGAGTGAGGAGTAATGAGTAAATGAGCAAGCTGGAGTAATGAGTAATGAGTAATGAGTAAATGAGTAAATGAGTAAATGAGTAAATGAGTAAGGAGTAAAGAGTAAATGAGTAAGGAGTAATGAGTAAATGAGTAAGGAGTAGTGAGTGAGGAGTAATGAGTAAATGAGCAAGCTGGAGTAATGAGTAATGAGTAAATGAGTAAGGAGTAAATGAGTAAGGAGTAAAGAGTAAATGAGTAAGGAGTAATGAGTAAATGAGTAAGGAGTAGTGAGTGAGGAGTAATGAGTAAATGAGCAAGCTGGAGTAATGAGTAAGGAGTAATGAGTAAATGAGTAAGGAGTAATGAGTAAGGAGTAAATGAGCAAGGAGTAAGGAGTAAGACTTTTCAACGTTTTCTCAATTATTATGACAAACGAATACATCGGCCTGTTGCTGTAAGATAGTCCCCTCCCAACCTATCACAGCGGAAGAAAAAGAGACAGAAGAAACACCGTCTACAGAGACAGTACCTGGAGAAATAGAAAGTGATATCAGAAAGCGTACCATCCACAATGAAATCGAGAGCTGTGCAACTGATCAAGAAGATAAAAGCAAATAAAGATGTGGATGGTTGGAACGATCATGGACAAATGGTTTTCGCAGGAGAATGTCAACCCTGTAGTATGGCAACTGTTCGTAAAAGGACATTTAAATGTCGCCGACGGAATCATCGGAAACGAATTGATCGTCTAAATTTGGTGAAGGAGTATAGGAACAAGCCTTCTTCCAAAGACATCGCTCTGACGTTATTAAATAAATCTTTTTTACAATGATAACGAGTCTTTTTTATTCTTACACAAAATACTATTTTCGTATAAAATCACGAACTAATGTATCATTCCACTCCTTTTGATCCGTAAACATACTAACTATAGTTGCAGACATGGGAATATTTCTACTACGGTGCAAAGCATAAAATAAACAATACTGTCAACACACACGAGACCACGATGACTGTAATGTCTGCTCGTTCCAAGCAAATGTACTGCTATAATCTTGTAGAAAGGTTTGGAAGTTTCTGTTGTAAAATTCTGGACGTTGTCCATAAGAATCAAGTAATTCTCCTTTTCCCTCCAAGGTGATGTAAACCGCTACCCAATGTGCACCAGGTACATCGCTGGGATCGACCTTTATAATAAAGTCTCTACTGCATCTGACTTGGTAATCGATCCGAAGGTAAAACATCAGTAAACACCGATTTAGCATAGGGGTCACTTTGCAGGACACGAAGAAGTTGACGGATGTTCATCTTAGCTCCTAAAGTCACTTAGTACGTTACGCGTCAATCTCGATCATAATTTGAAATGCTCCAAGCACCACGATATTTATAGCCTGTCAGATCCGTGCCGAACTTGCAATCCATGGAAACGTTCCCAATCTTTGATAGGTTGAACATGATCTACAATGCATAGATCAGCTGTTAAATCAAACACGTACAAGCCATTCGTATATACTCGTTGCGAGTAATACCACTGCCTTGATTCTGAAACATCATGTTGGTACCAACATACAGCGTTTAGAATGTTGACATATAGTTGGTCCCTGTTGCTCTGGCGAACTTTAAGTGAAGTGGCTTCCCAGGTAGGTGTTCTTCATTCACTGATGATGGAAGAAATGTTGTGTTGCAGTTCTAAAAATTGAAAGGGTTCTTGTTATAAGCTCCATTGTAAGCATCTGCACCCACCATCCCATTCTTGCAGAACCACTTTACAATCAGGATTTTCTGATGAAGAAACCAGGTAAAATGGAGCTGTTGAACCAAGAATTAAGCGTCCTTATGCAAACAGATCCGAATGAATTCTTCCTTCCATCGCCACAGACTTACTTTGACTATGTACGAGTGACATTCCTTTAATCCTTTGTTCACCACGGCAGCTTCTGCTAGCGGTTTGACGGAATCCATTCGTCCAGACTGATCTTTGTAAAACAGTGCCGAAGTTAAGTGAGACGCTTTATATGCTCAGTATGGATACAAAGTGCTTGATGGTGTGATCAGCTTATTGTTCAGATAAATCTCCACTTGAGAAAAAAAGTCCTGCATCCATAAATTCACCGGTCACACTGGGGAGGTACTAGCTGAGTTAGTTCCATCTCGAGTTGTTATCTTCGCTCGAACGTGCCGGTAGCTATTTGCCAAACCGATGTAAACATCAGATTTTGCAGCACAGAGAAACTCGATAGTGTCGGAAGTTCCAATGCTTGATAGACAGTCGATATATATTCCCAAAGTCTTTATTAATCTCAACTTGAGTATCAGGAACAGAAGATAAATCGAGTTATGATTTTCTACAGAAAGAGGAATCTTTATGCAAAGTCTCGTAGCCTTGAGCCATTATTTATGTTTTAAGAAAAGTGGGTTTTTCGTGTTGTTTTTCCTCCTCTTGGTGTACAACTAGTAGATTTCGATATTGGATTGGCTTTTATAGGTGCTTTACGTTTGCGACGGCCTCCTAATTGGCTAATGAGTTGTTTAACACACTGTCGAGTTAAATATTTGACAACTGCATCACCACGACGTTGGACAGCCTACTCCACATTTTCCCAGCCAGAACCTTGACCGACATCTGTCGCCGCTTGCCGAGCACTTCTTCCGATCGCTTGTGCTCCTCGTTTCAATAGATCGAGCTATTGCATACCGTAGCCTCTTCGAATATGTGCACCTCTGAAACCATATAGACTTCCACCTTGTTGGTTTCGTAAATAATAGTTCCGAAATTGTTTTGCATCTGGAGTGATTGTAGGTCTCATCATTAGATAAAACACTGCAATCTGCTCTGTCTAAAGTGAAGTGTCACGATCGACTTCACGAAACCAAATGACACGTTTATATTTTTGTCGTCCTTTGTATCTATTTCGATCGTCTTGAACGATTTCACCTTCAGGGGAACGTATTATCGGTTGCGAAAACTAACATTCGGTAATAACAATTCTTAGAAGAGACACTTTGACATCACCGACAAATTGTGCGTCCACCACATTCAAACATGTACAGGTACACGTTTGAGTATAATTTTCTTCCTAATCTTGTTTTTGTCCTCCTTTAGCGACCTCAACCTGAACATTCTGAACGAACGAACGATATCAGCAACAGTGTTGTAATGATCGCTGTCAATAAGTCCTGCTCCAGATCTATTTCACCATTTCCCAGTTAATCGTATAGAAATGTCTGTTGATTGCCTTATCGTCTGTTGATTGCCTGGCTGCAATAGCACCATTCAACAAAATGTGTCCTCCTTTAGCGACCTCGACCTGAACATTCTGAACGATTCAATAAGTCCAGATCTAAGATCACCATTTCCTTAATCGTATAGAAACGTCTGTTGATTGGCTTCTGGTATTATGCTCTAGGTATGGGGATAATAAAACTTGGGAAGTATCCCCATTAATCCCCTGTCAGATCTAACGTTTCGACTAGCTTCACTTTAAAATTCTCCACCGTATTGTTAGGGAAATACTTCATAGAACTAGCGTCAAATAAAACTGTGTTGCAATCTAGACCAGTAAGACACAAATGAACACAAATTATAGTTTTATATTTTTTCGAAATATGTTTTACATTATCAGCCGGTATCCAAGAATTAAAGTCATTCGAGTAACCTAACCATTTTACAAGATATTATTTGCGTTTGCCACACGTTTATCACATTTTCTACTCTAAAAAAGTCAGTGTCTTTCTTGATAATGTTCATATTGTTCATAAAAAGTTCCCTCTAACTCGTCGTCGTGATAATCAGCGATTTTATACACTGCATGCAGGTGGTTATCTGCAGGGTATACGCTTCGTTATGGTGAAAACCTCTTCGATCCAGCTGGGTAAGTAACCTTTCTTAAATGTTCGTCTTAGCACCTACAATCATTGTAGAAATTGTTGGGACACCTGAATTCTTTTACTACATTTGGTCCCCTTTCAATGTTGCTGTATTGGGAAATTGTGGCTGTTATGCGCTAACAAGAAGTGGGCAAGTTTTATACTTACAACAACATTGAAAAGGGGAGGGGGTAAACGCAGCAGTTTTAACATATTTTCCCTTAAATTATGAAATTAACTTCTAATTATCCTGCACGGTGTCCCAACTAATTTCAGTAACGATTGTCTTTACCAAGACTTTAATAATTTGACACGGCCAAATTTCGGCTTCGCCGCTTTCAGCGTCAAGCATTCGTTTCGGTGTGAATATCGACCATCTTGTTGATAAAAACAACTGATCCGTATTTTTGTTACCTGCGGGGCATGTTAGAGAGCATTCGAAGTTGATCATTCGAAGTAAGAGATTATGATCTAAGTCAACGACTCAAGAGATTTTGCAACGTTCGTAAATTTAAATATTTCAAACCCACCCACAAAATATATGCTGATTATGGTAGTTTAAATGATTGGTAACTAGGTGCTCTGACGGATCTGAAACAGTCCTAACCGCAGAGAAACAAGTTTTGTTTAAAATGTAGAAAAGTAGATCCTTTGTTGCAGGTAGTTACCACTGACCTATATATAACTGAACTGCGTGCTCCTATCAACTTTATGTTACAGAAAGTGTCCCCAACAAAATGGCGGCAACATGGGTCCTTTTCATGGGGACGACCAATGGTCGGATTTAAAAACTGAACTGTTGTCACTGTTCACCCGATATATACGGATGTAAGCTATTCACCGACACTGAGGTGAATAATTGTTTACCAACAAGTTCATGAAAATTAGGAGGAAATTTGGTTTAATTTGAGAAATATTTAGCCAGTCGTCCGCGAAATGCAAGTCAAAGTAAATTCTCCCAAGGGTGAATTCCATATTTGGAGTTATTTACCAGTTTTGAAGGCTGGAAGTCTTTTCAAACCGTGAAGCAAAGCAAGGCAAAAAACCAGTGAAACAGAAAAATCTGATGACGAAGAAGAACTAATGAATTCTGGGAGTGTAAAATGATTTTGTAAAATGAAAATGTTTTTTTTAAAGATGAATCATAGCGTTTTTTAGTTCGGTCAGTGTATTCAGTTTCATGTTTTTGTTTGTTGTATTTTCTTTCATTTATAAATATTTCCTTCCTTTTTGGGGGTATAAAAACGGGAATGTTGACCAGGTCATTTCTTTAGTATTTATTAGTATTTAGTTCACTAATTTAACAAATGTGCCACTCGATAGCTCGCCAGTTTCTTTGGCTGTGATTTTACGGCCAAGCTGTCAATTTTAATTTTGAGTGTTTTTTTTTGTCGTAAGAATGGTTTGTTTAAAGCTAGTAAATGTTATCGAATTCTATGTTAAAGACAATAAAACTTCTTCAAAATGTATGAAAAATTGTATGAAGTAAATTTCTTTGCTTTAAAAAAATTTTGTTAACGAAAACTAACAATAGAGTCAATTAATTCAATTGAGTGTGTTTTCGAGGAATGTCATTCAGTTGCTTTTTTATTCGCCTACAATACGTTCTTGTATATAAATACTAAGTAAAGTAATTTCGCTGAACATAACAAATGTTTTCCACCTGTATGGTTTTAACAATTTCTTTTAATTATGGATATCCAGTGTTTAAAAAAGCTACATATATTGCACAACAGTCGAAAGTACTACATAACCTCTGAAAAGATCAGTGGTCGCTACCATGAATAGGACCCATAAATCGGCCATCTTGAAAAAACATTTTAGGGACATTTTCCTGAGGGGTACCCGCAGTCCAGTTATATATAGGTCAGCAGTAGTTATTTGCATGTCACGTTTTCTTTTTAGCGGTTTCCAGGCAACCAAATTAAAAACAAATAAGTGTATATTTTCACATGTGAGAAATAGCTTTTCACATTGATCATTCCAGGTCCTAACATTTTCACAAGTGAAATATTAACTTCTTATTAACCGAGAACGCGGTCATTGCGGGAAAATATCAGATCGGTCGTTTTACAGTACGGACCGAGCCCGTAGGGCGAGGTTCGTACATAAAAGACCGAGGTCTGATATTTTCCCGTAATGACCAAGCGGTCGAGGTTAATAAGAGGTTTATTATATGGCATGGTTTTTTTAAACAACATACTTTACATACGTTTTGAGTGACAGAATCGTGATTTTCAATCTTGTTCTTGTTCTTCTATTGCTTTCATGATAATAAGACTCTCATTTAGATTGTTCATCGTCCGACTCGTACATGATTCAGTGCTTAATTTACTAAATTCGTTCAATTTTTGCTGCTTTTCAAAGTTTCCTATCGTTGTTCGCTCCTTTGTAAACAAAATGTTGACAAAATCCGTAATCCGGACCGGTCCATTACGGGAAATAACGGACCGGCACGTGACGTGTCTCAGCCAATCAGAGCACGCAATTTCACCGGAAGTAGCTTGTGCCATATAATAAATGTTCTTACATGTGCAAGACATGTTCCATATATGACGCGCAATTAGTGGAGTAATTGCAACATCTTCAGAGTGGATAAAGTTACAACTCAACAATATTTATAATATAATATTTTAGTTGATATATTTATAGTTTAACTATAGTCTAAAGCTTTTACTTTCTTGAGCAATTTTGCAACTTTTCTTCTGTGAACTAATACTGTACAATATTCACATAGTTCGCTTGGAAACGAGGCAGAATTACCACTCAATAATGCGAGGTTGATATGGTAGGCCTGAAGGCTCTTGTTGAAATCAAGATCTTGCTAAAAATACGTAATATAAGAACATCATTCATTGCTGCCTTTCTGTATATACGTGTTTAACACTTCTATAAACTCATCAGCTTTGTCGACCATGGACTAAAAATAGAAGCAGGAATTAAAATACAACAAATGGATATCCCAATTCGCAAGTTACAACCGTGCCTGAGATTTTTATTCACAATTATTTTCAAAACGGGAGAAACGCATTAAATTATCGCTGATAATATCAAGCAGGAGTTTCTCTGTTCATATAAGAGCGCTTTAATTATCACGATGAATTGATATACAAATGTCAAACAAATCACAGTTGCCATCATTTATGCTAAACGAACTACCGTAAAATTCTGAAAATAAGCCTATACATCTTAGACGCAAAATTCCTTCCAATAATAATCCCCCAATATAAGCCCATGGGCTTATACTAAGGAAGAAACCTCAAACACACAAGTAAAGGATTTGTTAGAATAAGGATATGTTCATGTACACAACGAAGGATACTGTAGCTTTAATATAGACATTACAGTGTACACACGTAAATTTGGCCCAAAATCCCATTCAATAATAAGCCCAAGCTATTTGAAATTCCCTCCAATTCCTTTGAAGAAATATAAGTGGAGGGCTTTTTTTCAGGAAGTTTACGGTATATTTAGACTGCTCAATTGCAAGATGAAGTAGGACACTTTTGTTTTGCTAAATATCCAAAATAGATAGAATATACGTCTATTTCGGCTTTACACCAACTTATTTAAACACTGCCTACGTAGCACCACAACTACCGAGAGTATTTTATATCTCTCATCAATAAATCATTGATAATCATGCGTGCTAATTATGGAGAACTGAAGACAAGAAATAAATTCCATATCTCCACATATTCATTTGTATAGGTAATGAGCTCTCTTGAAAAACACACGAGTGTGTACTAATCCCAAATTGTACCAGAAAACCGTTTTTTCTATATTGTACTTACTCTTTTCTACATTGCATTTCCTTTTTTCTATTGCATTTCCTTTTTTATATATTGTATTTCCTCTTTTCTACATTGTATTACCTCTTTTCTACATTGTATTACCTCTTTTCTATATTATATTTCCTTTTTCTACATTGTATTTCCTTTTTTCTGCATTGGCTTTTTTCTACATTGTATTTCCTTTTTTTCTGAATTGTATTTTCTCTTTTCTACATTGTATGTTCTCTTTTCTACATTGTATTTCCGTTTTTCTACATTGTATTTCCGTTTTCTACATTGTATTTCCTTTTTTACACATTGTAATTCATTTTATCTACATTGTATTTCCTTTTTCTGCATTATATTTCCTTTTCCTGCATTGTATTTCCTTTTTCGACATTGTATTTCCTTTTTTTCTGAATTGTATTTTCTGTTTTCTACATTGTATGTTCTCTTTTCTACATTGTATTTCCGTTTTTCTACATTGTATTTCCGTTTTCTACATTGTATTTCCTTTTTTACACATTGTAATTCATTTTATCTACATTGTATTTCCTTTTTCTGCATTATATTTCCTTTTCCTGCATTGTATTTCCTTTTTCGACATTGTATTTCCTTTTTTACACATTGTAATTCATTTTATCTACATTGTATTTCCTTTTTCTGCATTATATTTCCTTTTCCTCTATTGTATTTCCTTTTTCTACATTGTATTTTCTTTTTTACACATTGTAATTCATTTTATCTACATTGTATTTCCTTTTTCTGCATTATATTTCCTTTTCCTGCATTGTATTTCCTTTTTCGACATTGTATTTCCTTTTTTACACATTGTAATTCATTTTATCTACATTGTATTTCCTTTTTCTGCATTATATTTCCTTTTCCTGCATTGTATTTCCTTTTTCTACATTGTATTTCCTTTTTTACACATTGTAATTCATTTTATCTACATTGTATTTCCTTTTTCTACATTGTATTTCCTTTTTTACACATTGTAATTCATTTTATCTACATTGTATTTCCTTTTTCTGCATTATATTTCCTTTTCCTGCATTGTATTTCCTTTTTCTACATTGTATTTTCTTTTTTACACATTGTAATACATTTTATCTACATTGTATTTCCTTTTTCTGCATTATATTTCCTTTTTCTGCATTGTATTTCCTTTTTCGACATTCTATTTCCTTTGATCTACATTGTATTTCCTTTTTTCTGCATTGTATTTCATTTATCTACATTGTACTTTTTTTCTTTACATTTTACTATTTTTCTCTTTTCTATATTGTATTTCCTGTTTTCTACAATGTATTTCCTTTTTTCTACAATGTATTTCCTTTTTTCTGCATTATATTTCCTTTTTTCTGCATTATAATTCCTTTTATCTACACGAGATAATCGGATGCCTCCAATTAATTATTACAAGTGAGGGACGTGTGAGGGACGTGTGAGGGACGTGTGAGGGACGGATGTGTAAGTTGTGCGAGGGACGGAAGTAATTAGCGTTAAGAACGCGTCACATCCCTCTTAGACTCCTAAACTTAACCTTTTCCACCTTCATAACCCTACTGAACCCGTGGGTTCAGCATTCGACTGAACCTGTGGGTTCAGCGTTCAACTGAACCTGTGTTTTTACCGCATCTACAAAGAGATGAACCCTAATAATTTTGGCCGTTTTATGGCTTATCTCGCTTTAGTGTACAGGATTCTATGAGGAAGAAACCCTTCAACATTTCAAATGCATCGAAAAATAGTAAGTCGTTAGTTGGTTAGTATTCTGATGAAAAATTCGCAAAATGGTCAGGATTACAAAATAAGGTTTCCTGGCAGAAGTATTATATCTCTATAAGAGTTTTATATTGGTTTACTTGGACGGCTTTACTTCATAGCGAACGACTGAGCGAGGAGTTAGAACGAAGATATAAAGCGGCCTAACTAAAATTAGCAGCTTGAATAAATTTGTCTCCCTGGTCATAGGCAAAAGCGTAGGAGCCATTAAGCATAATTAAAGGATTACATGCAAGTCAACACACAAGAGGGCACACGTATTTCCAGAAACATAAAATAAATAATTGACTGCAACTCAATGATATGATTTGGGACGAACTAAGGAGAAATTTTATTGACATCGATATAGATAACTTTTCGGTTTATATTGACAAATCTCTCTTTATCAACATCGGGACTTGTTTGATAGCATAAGCGTTCAAATCTGCAGAAATAACTTGCCGAGTAATCTGAATGCCATTTATCAGGAGATGAATGTTAGTAATTTCGGGAGAATTATCGCTTATCCAACCTTCGTATATCGTGTAAGCGATTCATGTGACGAAGAAACGCTTCGGGAAGCAGTGTGAAGAACTGTTAAGGATTTAAAACGTGTGGACATAGAAAAATATAAACTAAAACCGTTTCAAGGCATTGCTTCCAAAGCGTTGCTGGGTCAACTTATCCTACGGCTGATATTTGCATATTTCGCCTGAAAGCACGTGTAGAAACAAGGGCGCTTGTGGAGATATATAAAACCTTATTAATACGCGACACAAATATTAAGTTAAAAAATATTTATATCAGTTACAAACGTATACATATTTCCCAACGTTTACTGTAACGAGGGGCATACCTAACAGAAAGCAAATGTATGAGAAATAGCTAATGGTGATGCTTAATCAAATAGTTTACAATGACAGTGTTTCACGCAATGATTTTAACACAGATGGGAAATCTTCTCGTGGCATAACGATAAATGAACGGATTGAAATATTTTTGAAACTAAACACTTATTTAATTTGTGGCCTGCGGAGGGCCATATTGTGGCCCGCATGGCCAGAATGACCCGTTTCAAGAATACGTATGATGTCCTCGCACCCTCGCCAACACCGTCATTGTCGAGTAAAGAGTAAAGAGTAAAGAGTAAAGAGTAAAGAGTAAATGAGTAAGAATAAACTAGTAATGAGTAAGGAGTAAAGAGTAAATGAGTAAAGAGCAAATGAGAAATGAGTAAATTAGTAAAGAGTAAATGAGTAAATTAGTAAAGAGTAAAGGAGTAATGAGTAATGAGTAAATGGGTAAAGAGTAAAGAGTAAAGAGTAAATGATGAAAGAGTAAAGAGTAAAGGAGTAATGAGTAAGGAGTACTGAGTAAACGAGTAAAGAGTAAAGGAGTAAGGAGTAAGGAGTAAATGAGTAAATGAGTAAATAAGTAAATAAGTAAAAAGTAAAGAGTAAATGAGTAAAGAGTAAATGAGTAAGGAGTAAATGAGTAAAGAGTAAACAAGTAAATGAATAGAGGGATTACCGGAAGGCTGAGATTCGCTTCCATAATCTAATATTAAAAACTCCCATTCAGTGTTTGACAGTCATAGCGTAAACATGTTATACACTTGTGATAACTACGGAAAGAACTTTTCAAGACAGTTTAATTTACACGGCGTATCATGATCATCCATGGAGAATGTCAAATCAGACAACCTGCTTCTATTGATTATGGATCTATGGTGATGCTGCACCAACCGTTTTCGAGTAAAGTTCCAAAGTTTGCCCATGATAATTCTAGGACGTATTGCATACAGTTAACATATCCTTTTGGGCTCTTGATCTCTAGAGGAACCAAAACAGGAAAGACAACGTTTGTCAAGAAACTGTTAGCAATTGCTACATCATGATCGACCCGCCACCAGATTGTTTATTTTTATTCCGAGTATCAAGACACATTTGCTGAAATAGAGACCCTAGTTCCCGGTATTAAAAAAGTTTGTCCAAGGTTTACCCGATTTATTTATTTAATTTATTTATCATTGACGATATGCATGTGGGAGAAAAAGATGCAGTGATTGCCAAATTGTTTACGAAGAAATCACCATCGGAACCTCAGCGTGATTTACATAGTACAAAATATTTTCATCAAAGCAAAGAGCATCGAACTATATAGGGATAAAACGCTTGGCTCTAACTAAGAATGTTCGCGATGCTAGTCAAACCATCCACCTTGCCAAACAGTTGTACCCAGCATGCTTATCAAATGGCAAAAAAGAGCCGTATTCTTACATGTTTTTCGACCTGACGCCGACATGTCCCGATCGATGAAATACGACTTCGATACGGAATCTTCCTGACAGATAAACATTACGTCCAACCTCGCGTATAAAAACACAGTGCAGTCAAACGTTTATTCATTTGAGTATGTCCCGCTGTGTGAAGAGGAACTATTATGTTTTAAAAGTATTGGCAAAGTGTAAACTGTCTATGCGAATAGCGATCATAAAACGTGCAGACAAAGATTTATTGGAAGCCATATAAACGGGTGCCTTTTGAACATTTTCCGCGAAAAGATTAAAATTAGTCCAAAAACGAATAAAAAGCTTACAGCGTACTCAAATAACATTGAGGCTGTCGCTGATAAGAGAAACCCGATCACGAATAGAAGGAGAGTTATTCTACAAAAAGGGGACAGATTCTTGCCTTTTCTACTCGATCCTGTCTTAGAACAATTGGCGAGCTTTCTAATCAAATAATGGAACATGTCAAAAGACCGGTTCTGGTCCCCGAACTGCTTACAAAGAAACCCTTGGTTCACCCACTGACTGCCCAAGTGAACCAGTTCCACTCGGAAAAGGACAATTTGCTGCAACATCAAGATATAACACAATACGATAAAGTAAAGTTCTATAATCAGACCTTTCAATGCTATATCAATTATTATGACAAACGAATGCATTATGACAAAACAAACGCCTGAACCACCTGGAGAAATCGAGAGTGATATCATAGAAAGTCTACCATCCATGATGAAATCAAGAGCTGTACAAGTGATCAAGAAGATAAAAGCAAATGAAGATGTGGTTGGATGGATGGATGGATGGAACGATCATGGGCAGATTGTTTTCGAAAGAAGAACTATATTCTGGGTACTAACGTCATTCTTCTAGAAGCACTTTAAAAGCAGGATCTTCTGCAGATGAAACCAGGCAAAAGGGACTATACATGTAGCTCTTGATCTAACCCTAACCCTAATGATCGGAACAGCACCAAGAATATAGCGTTCTTGCGCGAACAGATCCGAATGAATTATTTCTTCCATCGCCACAGACTTGCTTAGGCTTGTATGTGCGTGACGTTCCTTTAATCCTTTGTTCGCATCGGCAACTTTTGCTAGTGGATTGACGGCATCCATTCTCCAAGCCTGGTCTTTGTATAGCAACGCTGAAGTTAAGTGAGACGATTAAGCGTCTTCGCTGAAATTAAGTGCAGTCTCCATATATGCTCGGTGCTTGATGGTGTGACCAGTTTGTTGTTCAGATGAACTTCCCCCTGAGAAAATAAGGCGTACATCCATAAATTCACGGGTCGCACTTGGGCGGTGCCACGTAAGTTAGTTCCGTCTCCATTCGTTATCTTCGCTCGAACGTGTAGGTAACTATTTGCCAGATCGGTGTAGACATCAGAATTTGCAGCACATAGAAATTTGATATTGTCCGAAGATCCAATGCTTAAGAGGGTCGATATCTTCCCAAAATTCTTTATTCATTTCAACTTGAGTCCAGTTCGGATTTTCCACACTCGGAAGAATCTTTATGTAAAGCCTCAAAGACTTGAGACATTATTTATGTTTTGAGAAAGTGATGTCTTGAGATATTTTCCTCTTTTCTATATTGTATTTCCTTTTTTCTACATTGTATTTCCTTTTTCTACATTGTATTTCCTTTTTTCTACATTGTATTTCCTTTTTCTACATTGTATTTCCTCTTTTCTACATTGTATTTCCTCTTTTCTACATTGTATTTCCTTTTTTCTATCATCTTTTCTACATTGTATTTCCTTTTTTCTACATTGTATTTCCTTTTTCTACATTGTATTTCCTCTTTTCTACATTGTATTTCCTCTTTTCTACATTGTATTTCCTCTTTTGTACATTGTATTTCCTTTTTTCTATCATCTTTTCTACATTGTATTTCCTTTTTTCTACATTGTATTTCCTTTTTCTACATTGTATTTCCTCTTTTCTACATTGTATTTCCTCTTTTCTACATTGTATTTCCTTTTTTCTATCATCTTTTCTACATTGTATTTCCTTTTTTCTACATTGTATTTCCTTTTTCTACATTGTATTTCCTTTTTCTACATTGTATTTCCTTTTTTCTATCATCTTTTCTACATTGTATTTCCTTTTTTCTACATTGTATTTCCTTTTTCTACATTGTATTTCCTTTTTCTACATTGTATTTCCTTTTTCTACATTGTATTTCCTTTTTCTACATTGTATTTCCTCTTTTCTACATTGTATTTCCTCTTTTCTACATTGTATTTCCTTTTTTCTATCATCTTTTCTACATTGTATTTCCTTTTTTCTACATTGTATTTCCTTTTTCTACATTGTATTTCCTCTTTTCTACATTGTATTTCCTATTTTCTATCATCTTTTCTACATTGTATTTCCTTTTTCTACATTGTATTTCCTCTTTACTACATTGTATTTCCTCTTTTCTACATTGTATTTCCTTTTTTCTATCATCTTTTCTACATTGTATTTCCTTTTTTTTTGTAACTATTTGCCAGATCGGTGTAGACATCAGAATTTGCAGCACATAGAAATTTGATATTGTCCGAAGATCCAATGCTTAAGAGGGTCGATATCTTCCCAAAATTCTTTATTCATTTCAACTTGAGTCCAGTTCGGATTTTCCACACTCGGAAGAATCTTTATGTAAAGCCTCAAAGACTTGAGACATTATTTATGTTTTGAGAAAGTGATGTCTTGAGATATTTTCCTCTTTTCTATATTGTATTTCCTTTTTTCTACATTGTATTTCCTTTTTTCTATCATCTTTTCTACATTGTATTTCCTTTTTTCTACATTGTATTTCCTTTTTCTACATTGTATTTCCTCTTTTCTACATTGTATTTCCTCTTTTCTACATTGTATTTCCTCTTTTCTACATTGTATTTCCTTTTTTCTATCATCTTTTCTACATTGTATTTCCTTTTTTCTACATTGTATTTCCTTTTTCTACATTGTATTTCCTCTTTTCTACATTGTATTTCCTCTTTTCTACATTGTATTTCCTTTTTTCTATCATCTTTTCTACATTGTATTTCCTTTTTTCTACATTGTATTTCCTTTTTCTACATTGTATTTCCTTTTTCTACATTGTATTTCCTTTTTTCTATCATCTTTTCTACATTGTATTTCCTTTTTTCTACATTGTATTTCCTTTTTCTACATTGTATTTCCTTTTTCTACATTGTATTTCCTTTTTCTACATTGTATTTCCTCTTTTCTACATTGTATTTCCTCTTTTCTACATTGTATTTCCTTTTTTCTATCATCTTTTCTACATTGTATTTCCTTTTTTCTACATTGTATTTCCTTTTTCTACATTGTATTTCCTCTTTTCTACATTGTATTTCCTATTTTCTATCATCTTTTCTACATTGTATTTCCTTTTTCTACATTGTATTTCCTCTTTACTACATTGTATTTCCTCTTTTCTACATTGTATTTCCTTTTTTATATCATCTTTTCTACATTGTATTTCCTTTTTTCTACATTGTATTTCCTTTTTCTACATTGTATTTCCTCTTTTCTACATTGTATTTCCTTTTTTCTATCATCTTTTCTACATTGTATTTCCTTTTTTCTACATTGTATTTCCTTTTTCTGCATTGTATTTCCTCTTTTCTACATTGTATTTCCTCTTTTCTACATTGTATTTCCTTTTTTCTATCATCTTTTCTACATTGTATTTCCTTTTTTCTACATTGTATTTCCTTTTTCTACATTGTATTTCCTCTTTTCTACATTGTATTTCCTCTTTTCTACATTGTATTTCCTTTTTTCTATCATCTTTTCTACATTGTATTTCCTTTTTTCTACATTGTATTTCCTTTTTCTACATTGTATTTCCTTTTTCTACATTGTATTTCCTTTTTTCTATCATCTTTTCTACATTGTATTTCCTTTTTTCTACATTGTATTTCCTTTTTCTACATTGTATTTCCTTTTTCTACATTGTATTTCCTTTTTCTACATTGTATTTCCTTTTTTCTATCATCTTTTCTACATTGTATTTCCTTTTTTCTACATTGTATTTCCTTTTTCTACATTGTATTTCCTCTTTTCTACATTGTATTTCCTCTTTTCTACATTGTATTTCCTTTTTTCTATCATCTTTTCTACATTGTATTTCCTTTTTTCTACATTGTATTTCCTCTTTTCTACATTGTATTTCCTCTTTTCTACATTGTATTTCCTTTTTTCTATCATCTTTTCTACATTGTATTTCCTTTTTTCTACATTGTATTTCCTTTTTCTACAATGTATTTCCTTTTTTCTATCATCTTTTCTACATTGTATTTCCTTTTTTCTGCATTGTATTTGAATGAATGAATGAAACATTTATTTAAAGAGGAAACCCCAGTCATCCAAAGATGATTTTCATGAGGGACCTCAAAACAATCAGAACAAATTACAATAAAATACATAGAATTAACAATAAATCTAGGAAATTACCTAAAATTTGTCTAAAAGATTAAAAAATATTACTTACAGCTCACACGAATAATAAAACAATATGTCTAGAAAAAATTCAAATGCTAAATTGTCCAAAATTTATGTCTGAAAGATTTAAAAGTCGTTTAAATCTATAAAAAAGATGTGTCGACATTTGTGTAGCCCAATTAGTTCTTGCTAAAGGCAGTCGATAAATACTGCTATTTCTAGTTGGGTAGTCATGAATGCTAGATCCCGTGACATTATCAAAAGCAAAATCAATCTGTTTCTTCAATGATTTGAAGACTATGGAACAGCGATGTAATTTTCTTCGCGCCTCCAAACGTTTCCAACCCAATAAACGTAAAGCTTCAGAACTTGAATGGTAAGTTGGTAAATCCAGAATTGACTTAGCACATTTCGATTGGAGAACGTGTAGACTTTGCATTAAGCATTTGTTATTTCTGTCTCCCCAAATAATGTCACCATAATCGATCGGAGGTAATATCAAAGTATTAAAAATATCAATCCTAGCTGAGTGAGGAATCAAATACTTTATTCTTCGTAGAATACCAAGTCTCTTTGCTACCTTTTTTTGAAGTGCATCAATATGATCTTCCCAATTCATCTTCTCATTAACCACTATTCTAAGATACTTATAAGAACTCACTCTTTCTAAGGTATCTTCTTCGATCTTCCACAATACATTTTGAAAATCATTTAATCTTCTGCTTCCACCAACAATCATGAATTTTGATTTTGAGATTTAATGCAGAAAACAGGAAATACAATGCAGAAAAAGGAAGTGCAATGTAGATAAAAGGAAATGCAATGTAGAAAAAAGGAAATACAATGCAGAAAACAGGAAATGCAATGCAGCAGAAGGAAATACAATGTAGATAAAATGAATTATAATGTAGAAAAAAGAAATACAATGCATAAAAAGGTATATACGATGTAGAAAAAAGGAAATACAATATAGAAAAGAGCAAATATAATGTATTAACAAGATTTTAGGTCATCATTATGTTTGCACTGAATATCGTAGGCAGTCTTACCAGAATAGTATATTGCTGTGTCATCTGCGAATAGGATAGTTTTAGAATTTCTCAATGAACTTGGTAAGTCATTTATGAAAACCAAAAACAATAGGGGGCCAAGTACAGATCCTTGAGGCACTCCAATTGATATTTTCTTACTAGATCCAACTGCTGTTTGTTGCATAAAATCTCCAACTGCTGTTTGTTGCATACGATGAGAAAGATAGGACCTGAATCCTGTAAGACAGGATGTAGTAACACCATATGCACGAAGTTTACGAAAAAGCAAGACATGCAGGGGCGGATTCAGACAGGTTTGATCGGTTTATATAAACCTGTTCGATTTTAAAAACCTGTCCTAGTTATATACTTTAAAGCTGTAATTTAGAAATTTCTTTATAATTTTATATCATTTCTGACTTTATCATTATATTTTCAATTATAATTATAATTCGCCTTTTCAATATCCGGCGGTAATGACAATTTGCGTTCATAAATTACATCCGAAAGTCAGGGCAGGCTGGTGAAACACTATCTCTTATGAAAGATGATCTCTTGCGCAACACACACTTCGCGATTCTCGCAAACCACTCGCAAATCACGCAAACCTATTGATGAAGGCCCACGAGTCACTGCAAACCGGTCAGTGTTGTCCCTGTGAGCGTACAAACCGGTCAAGATGCAATGTGATTGGTTGAATATCGCAGCAAACCGCTTACAAACCTGTCGGATGAGCAGTAGTCGAAGGAAGTTGGGGATGAATTGACACCGTTGCCAAGCGATTGCTAAGGTTGAGAAACATTTCACGCACAGCTTTCTTTTATGGTTTCATGTCGGTTAAAAATGTTAATAAGGTTTTGTTTATTGCTCCTCCTTGGTAAGTTTTGTTTATACAGGTCTAGTCGTCTTCAGTTATGGTTTACTAGTAAATCGTAGTGCTGTAGAGCTCTTTATTTATACTCTAATACTACAGCGAGTTATTGTTCGTCTTCGCCTTCGGTCATTCTCGACATCTCTGGAGATATGGCGAGAAAAATCCTGGTCGTGATGGTGAGGATTTAGTGAGGACTGCATGCAAACGATCTGCAATTACAATATCGCAAGTCAACGAAACTCCAAGCAAACGGATTGTATTGGCGGAAGAGAATTGCAACCCTAATGACATTGGATTATATCGGTTTCCTAATGCACAAAATCTGTCTCATATTTATATACGACTTATGGCCAAAAGGGTTATTAAAGGAGTTGGCAAGCACTCATACTTATGAGTAAAAGTATACATAAAATTTAAAAAATCAAAAATTAGCCTGAGCTATAGTTTGAAAGTTTCCGGAGAGCGTGCCTTAAATAATTTGTTTAATGCTTCTGTAATGTCACTTGATTCTGTAAGAAGTTTGTTTCCCTCTTGAATAGCATTTACAGATTTTGAATTATCATTAGGTAAAACCTGTTTTAGGCATTTCCACATTGGACAACTGTCAGACTTTGAATCTTCAATTAATTTACAAAAATACGTTGATTTTAGCTTTTTCTCCAAACGATTTATATGATTACGTAACTTTTTATACATTCCCCAGTGATACGGTGATTTACTTTTCTTAGCCTTTTTCTGGTGGTAATCTCTCTCTTTACGAAAATCAAGAACTTCACGCGTTATCCATGGAGTTTCAAAACCTTTAGCGCGACACCTTTTTACAGCAGCATGTACATTTGCAAATTAATTAAGAGTTGTTCCCACAGGATAACACCATCGTCAACATCGGACTGAATAAGATATTTACAACACTGGGCTTTATTATAATTTTTTAATGATCTATATTCAAAAGAACGCGAAGCAACTTGGAGAATACCACCCTTTATCACACCAATGACTATACTGTGGTCAATCAAATGCGTATCAGCTACTTCCCATTGCACAACGCAATGCTTATTATTAACACATATCAAGTCTATTAAGGTCTTTGAAGAATCGCAGACTCTCGTAGGTTTTTCGATTATTTGTTGTAGGTCATTGGATAGTAGAAGTGAGCGGAATGATCTTCTTAATTTAGTTTCCTTTTGACCAATAAAATGGACATTGAAGTATCCCATCAAAACTACCTCATTTTTATTCATATCAATTTTCTCCAAGACGCCGTTAGCAGATTTAATAAACTGGTCAAAATTTGCATTCGGTGGTCTGTAAACAGTTCCAATTATTAAACGCTTGCAAAAAGGTCTATTAACTTCAATCCAAGTGTCTTCAAGATCATTGTATATCAAATCACGTCTCTGCGATACATTAATTCGACTTCGAACGTAAACATTAACCACGCCACTGGTAGATTTCAAATCACTGACTTTGTCCTTGCGGAAGAAGGTATATCCCTCAATACCTAGTTCATTATCGGTGATATCAGGTGTTAACCATGATTCCGTTATCCAAAAAAACATCAAAGGGAGCACTTGATAATAACTCTTTAATGGAATCCAATTTATTGAAGAGTCTGTTTATGTTCAAATGAGCGATTTTGAATCCACGCTTCAACCTTGGCATCTCCACCGTAACATCACAGGAGCTCAGATTATTTCCGATAGGAGACATCCGATGCCATAGGAGAGTGATCAAAGGGTAATAAACACTTGGTACAAGACCAATATATTCACATGTGAATACATTTGGCATGATACCAAGATTCACATTCTTCACATTGGATTGCTTTTTGGTTATTACGACATCCCTTAGAACATAGTGCACACAAATCTTTAACCATTCTTACAGGACCCGGGTTTATGCTTACATCTCCAGACAGTAGAAGTAAGTTCACTCCAAGCAGTATTACCTTAGAAAGACGAAGTGCAGCTGTAGCTTTCTCCAACGATGGTATGACGGGAGAACGACATAATCGGGGAAAACCAGAATTTCGACTAGGATAATGTTTGTAGTCAAGTTTACTTGCAATTAGCAGTGAAGAACCATAAGTAATACCATATCCCCTTTTAAAAGTGCTCAACAAAATAAAAAGCACGAATAATTTTGATAAAAACCGGGAGCAGTCGTACAAAGCGGCCATCTTTGTACGATTATTTCCTTTTTTCTATGTTGTATTTCCTCTTTTCTACATTGTATTTCCTCTTTTCTACATTGTATTTCCTTTTTTATACATTGCATTTCCTTTTTTCTACATTGTATTACATCTTTTCTACATTGTATTTCCCTTTTTCTGGAATGTATTTCGTTTTTCCTACATAATAATTCCTTTTATCTACATTGTATTTCCTTTTGCTGCATTGTATTTCCTTTTTCAGCATTGTATTTCATTTTTCTACATTGTATTTGCTTTCTCTACATTGTATTTGCTCTTTTCTATATTGTATTTCCCTTTTTCTGGAATGTATTTCGTTTTTCCTACATAATAATTCCTTTTATCTACATTGTATTTCCTTTTGCTGCATTGTATTTCCTTTTTTCTGCATTGTATTTCATTTTTTCTACATTGCATTTCCGTTTTATCTACATTGTACTTCTTTTTTCTGTATTGTATTTATTGTTTTCTGCATTGTATTTTCTCTTTTCTGTATTGTATTTCCTCTTTTCTATATCGTATGTCCTTTTTACTATATTGTATTTCCTTTTTTCTACATTGTATTATCTACATTGTATTTCCTTTTTCTGCATTGTATTATTTACATTGTATTTCCTTTTTCCTGCATTATATTTCCTTTTTTCTGCATTGAATTTCCTTTTTTCTGCATTGTATTATCTACATTGTATTTCCTTTTTTCTGCATTGTATTATCTACATTGTATTTCCTTTTGATGCATTGTATTTCCTTTTTTCTGCATTGTATTATCTACGTTGTATTTCCTTTTTCCTGCATTGTATTATCTACATTGTATTTCCTTTTTCCTGCATTGTATTATCTACATTGTATTTCCTTTTTTCTGCATTGTATTATCTACATTGTATTTCCTTTTTCCTGCATTGTATTATCTACATTGTATTTCCTTTTTCCTGCATTGTATTATCTACATTGTATTTCCTTTTTTCTGCATTGTATTATCTACATTGTATTTCCTTTTTCCTGCATTGTATTATCTACATTGTATTTCCTTTTTTCCGCATTGTATTATCTACATTGTATTTCCTTTTTTCTGCATTGTATTATCTACATTGTATTTCCTTTTTCCTGCATTGTATTATCTACATTGTATTTCCTTTTGATGCATTGTATTTCCTTTTTTCTGCATTGTATTATCTACATTGTATTTCCTTTTTCCTGCATTGTATTATCTACATTGTATTTCCTTTTGATGCATTGTATTTCCTTTTTTCTGCATTGTATTATCTACATTGTATTTCCTTTTTCCTGCATTGTATTATCTACATTATATTTCCTTTTGATGCATTGAATTTCCTTTTTTCTACATTGTATTATCTACATTGAATTTCCTTTTTACTGCATTACATTTCCTTTTGATGCATTGTATTTCCTTTTTTCTGCATTGTATTATCTACATTGTATTTCCTTTTTCCTGCATTGTATTATCTACATTGTATTTCCTTTTGACGCATTGTATTTCCTTTTTTCTGCATTGTATTATCTACATTGTATTTCCTTTTTCCTGCATTGTATTATCTACATTATATTTCCTTTTGATGCATTGAATTTCCTTTTTTCTACATTGTATTATCTACATTGAATTTCCTTTTTTCTGCATTGTATTATCTACATTGTATTTCCTTTTTCCTGCATTACATTTCCTTTTGATGCATTGAATTTCCTTTTTTCTACATTGTATTTCCTTTTTCAGCATTGTATTTCATTTTTCTACATTGTATTTGCTTTCTCTACATTGTATTTGCTCTTTTCTATATTGTATTTCCTTTTTTCTACATCGTATATACTTTTTTATGCATTGTATTTCTTTTTTCTACATTATAATTCTACATTTTATCTACATTGTATTTCCTTCTGCTGCATTGCATTTCCTGTTTTCTGCATTGTATTTCCTTTTTTCTACATTGCATTTCCTTTTATCTACATTGCACTTCCTTTTTCTGCATTGTATTTCCTGTTTTCTGCATTGTATTTTCTCTTTTCTATATTGTATTTCCACTTTTCATTATCTTATTTTCTTTTATCTACATTGTATTTCCTTTTTCTGCATTGTATTTCCTCTTTTCTGCATTGTATTTCCTGTTTTCTATATTGTATTTCCTGTTTTCTATATTGTATTTCCACTTTTCATTATCGTATTTCCTTTTTTCTGCATTGTATTTCCTCTTTTCTGCATTGTATTTCCTCTTTTCTATATTGTATTTCCTGTTTTCTATATTGTATTTCCTTTTTTCTACATTGTATTTCCTTTCTTCTACATTGTATTTCCTTTCTTCTACATTGTATTTCCTTTTTTCTGCATTGCATTTCCTTTTGTTTTCTACATTGTATTTAATTTTTTCTACATTGTATTTAGATCTAAGTATATTATAGGGGCGTAACTAGAAAATTTCGAGGGCAGGGGTTGAACGCAAAAAAGGGCAAATTCGCTCAGTCATTGGCGGCGGAAGATGTTGTGTTTTGGGGAGGTCGGGGGCGTGCACCCCCGGAAAATTTTGAAAACTAGAGTCTCTGAAATGGTATTTCCTGCATTCTGAGACTGTTCCTCATTGTCAGGTTCATTGATTGTGCCCAAAATGTGCACGTTTGGGAGGTGAGAAAGTCTGTAAGAACCGATATGGTACCAGAATTCAAGGGGAAAACGAACTAGACCTTTGAATAATTTAGTTTAGTCTTCCGCTGAATATCCATTGGCGTTAAACAAGGGAACAAACAGTGTTTTAGCTTTAAAATCCTAAAAATATTCCCTCCCACATTTCAAATATTGGGGTGGCTATAGCCCCCATAGCCCCCCTATTCCGCCGCCCTTGCGCTCAGTATTCTAAACAATTTGGGATACTAGATATCTTCGTTATGCTTCATCAAGAACACTCAACAACCACAACAACAACATTACAGCAACAACAACTTTTATTTATCCAAAAATTAACATGAATGATTTACAAAATATATAAAGCACGTTCTATGAGTTGACACGCGAGTGTAGCATCTTTTACAAGGCAGAGTACATTTGAGTATATAGACTATATATACATTAAGAACATACTTGGGCCTTAAAGGGACACTCCGGCCCAAATACAAATGTAGTTCATATGAAAGATCTTACTGACTTTAGATTATTTCCAAAGTTTCAGCATTCCTATCAATTTAGTTAAGAAGATGTGGCTAGTTGAAGTTGGAGAGTTTGTCCAATTTCGACGCCATTTTGTTTCTCAAATATGACGTCACTGAGTGACGTGATCTCGTATTATGCCTAAGAAGCTCCTCTACTTTCCTGCATGATGAACTAAATAGTTTATTTCGACTAATTTTCGTCCAAAGACCATTCACAATAACTATCACTATGTGATCGCCATCAAAACAACTCCACTGACGATAAAGAATCACTCAATGACGTCATATTTTCAAAACCAATATGGCGTCAAAATCCACAAATTTTCAACTTCAACTAGCAATATCTTCTCAACTAAATTGATAGGAATGCTGAAACTTTGGAAATAAACTAAAGTCAGTAAGATCTTTCATATGAACTGCATTTGTATTTGGGCCGGAGTGTCCCTTTAAGACTAGTATTTGTCAGAACAAAATGTTCTGCAGAAAATGCGGAAAACCGCTGAAATTAAGCTGGAGCATGGGCGTAAGAAGACTCGTACCCAGAGCCTCGCCGCGCTCGGTGGAAGATTAGAAGCCGAGCTTGAAGCCAAACTAGAAGCCTCTGAGTCTCGCCAGATTTGCGGATAATTGTATTGCGCACTGCAACAGACGATTAATGATCTGTTTATCTAATTTCTAAGTAAGTATTAGCTAGTTGTATTAGAGGTCGCACAAAAAGGGCAGGTGTTAAAAAGGGCAGGGGTTGAACCCCCCCCCCCCCCCCCCCCCCCAACCCCCCCAATTGCGCCCCTGTATTAGTATTCTTACAAGATCTTGCACGTTTATTAATTTATAAGATTCATACGAAATTCTTAAGGAAAATCTTATATTCGGGAAATAAGATTCTTATTGAAATTCTTGATAAGAATCTTAAAGGGCTATGTGGTGAAAATTCAGTTCAAAATAAACTCTTACTTAAAAGAACTATAGAAATTATAAAGATTGGCGTTTACAACTCTTCCATATCACACTACTATCCTGATATATTAAGAATTGTTTTATATGTAAATGTATACCTCACGTCGACGTCACATGCATAATGACATTTAAGTTGGGCTGTATAGCGATATTTTTAGTTATTCACGATATTTTGTTGATACCGGTATGGCGATATTGGTTCTGACATTATTATACCGGTATACCGTTGTTACGGTATACCGTACGATAAACCGGTATGATGACTATAATCAGTTTATCTTTTTAACAAAACACAATGTGTGTGCGCGAAATAATATATAGATTAGATATTAACTTTTAAACGATCGCTAAGATGGATAATGTTCCGTCTCGGCGATCGCGACAATTGCGATTGTGGTTTGTGGTTTCCGTTTGATCGCTGCGATCGCCGAGTTCATTTTTGACTTTTGAGCAATCGTGGCGATCGTACTCATCTTAGCGATCATATATATGAAAACCAGCCTTTTTGAATATGAAGTTGAAATATGTATTAAAAGTAAAACACTGATTTATCCATCTAATTTTAGATCATTTAACGAAACAAATTCCTGATAACTCGAACTTTTTTCCATTTTTATTTGAATGTTTGGGTTATTGGGTGTCAACTGTACTTACTGTAGATCAGACATTCGCTAAACAAATTGTAACGGTATACCGCGGTATTTTTCGAATATCGAATACCGGTATTGAAATTCCCATACCGCCCAACTCTAAATGACATATTAAAGAAGCCTGTATATTTTTGGGATTATGTAACGAAATTATGAATGTGTGTGTGTGTGTCCCATGATACTAAATAGATGAAGTTACGTTTCGAGTGATTTGATAATATCAAAGATAATAGGATTTTTTTTTGTAAACGCAAATATTTATATTTTTTATAGTTCTTTTAAATAAGAGAGTTTATTTCGAACTGAATTCTTCAGAACATAAACACTAACAAGGTCCACCTGGGTTCTTAAACATACGAGTAAAACAAAATATAAAACATTTTTATTTACATTCAATAAAGAATGCAATCTTCTCCACAAATACCTGTATTTTGTGAACAAGATTTTTTCTTTTGTTTTTTAAGGATGCATCTATTTCCTATAGAAAAGGAAATCAGTTAATTCCAAAGCAGATTTAAAACGTATTATATTTACTAAAATTGTAAGTTAACAGACAACGATTCAATGCCGAGCAACAACAAATTTCCTCTGCATGATATATTACAATCTGCATCATATCTGCTTCGTTGGTGCGACGCTCTGAAGAAAAACAGAAAAAATGCTCAAATATTCATTGCTGAGACTGTAGTAGCGAAACCTCGAAGCCTTGAATTTACATTTCTAATTAACTAATATATACTGAAATAAAATCATTATTGTAACATAAATGTAAAACAAATAATTTTTAGGCTGCATACTAGACCGTCAATGATTTCTAATTTCTTCATGTTTTCTTCAACGATCCCTTTGGTTTTCTTGATTAATTTATTTACACTCTCCAAAGCAAGTTCTTCTTTTAGGTATCCCTATATATTAAAGGAAACTAGATTGTTTCAAAGATATTGGTAATCAATACTGCCAATTATAGCATAACATTAGACTGTCAAAGTGTATATTTAGAAGGAGCTCATTCCATGAATTCCAGCGCTGTTCGAATAACAATGTACTAAGATGGCAGAATAGTGAAATTGTATTACAAAGTCTGAAACAGCATATAGACATGTAAAGTATAAAAATACTATTTTCATCATCGAATTATACAATCTCGAGCCGAACGTGAGCTAGCATTTGTATATCCGATATACACTGACTGGAATACATATAAATGTTCAAAAATCAAACGAAAAGTTTAATATGTAAATCAGGAGGATTTTGTATCGGATATACAAACACTGATTAATTTATTTTGTTTTTTCTAAGTGAATTATTAATGAAATTTTTGAAATGAATATGAACGAGGGATGAATATACATGTATATACTGTACATGATTTAATTCGACTAACTGAGCAATGAAATGGATATACTTTTATGGAAACAATATACCTCCAATTACTAACTATAGTGAGGCGAGCCAATCTGGTAAGCGGTAATTATCTCACTTGATTATTGAATGCGGCGAGATCTCGGTAGGCGTGATGAAAATTTTCCCATGTAAACCACTGACCTCTATATGTATATATATATATATATATATATATATATATATATATATATATATAACTGGATTGCTGGATCTCCCTAAAAAGTGTCGTAAAAAGGATGGCGTCAGCTGGAGTCCTTTTCCTTTAAATTGTAGCGGTGTTTAGATAATTTTAGTCGTCATTTCCATACGTCAGTGCGAGTGTTGACAAGACTTTTTGGTAAGTTTTCTGATCATAAAGATCATCTGTTATAGTTTGTTTTCGTCGAGTTTCGTTTTTGAAGATGAAACTGTGTTGCTTTTGGGTGTAGGAACATGAAAAGAAGGACTCCAGCTGATGCTATCCATTTTAAGACACTTTTTGTGACGGTCAGTATAATCTGCAGACTGAAGACTGGGTATATAACATGCTTTATAAAATAAGGTGTCCTCTACGCATGCTTTGATTGGCTGGGCTCCGTGTCTTTATAAGAGGACAGAGATCATGAATGACGTCATGATTTCTGTTTGTGTTTTTTAACTTGTATTTTTCCTTCTTATTTTATAAAACAAATAAAACATACCGCTCCTGTGCATATGTACTCTTATAAAGACACGTTTGACGTTATTTGAACACGAAAGAAGTGTAAAGGCACTCGGCTATCGCCTCGTGCCTCTACTCAACTTCTTTCGTGTTCAAATGACGTCAAACGTGTCTTTATAAGAGTACATATGCACGGAGCTTTATGTTTTATTTGTTAAATAAAACTCACCTTAGTTAGAAAAACAATTTTCTTTACACGAAACGTCGTATCGAGCTAATATATCACTGACAAATATAAAATACAGTGACACAAGCAGTCTACCAACACCAGACCCCATCAGCTAATGCTCGGGACCCAACATGGATGTATTTACATCTAAAACTAACGCTTATCTTAACAAAAACTCAAATTCGTACCCTAAAACTAACCCTAAAAGTAAACCTAACACTAACAGTAAAAACAAAAGAAACAACAAAGTAAAACCAATTTTTAAGAAAAATTAAGGTTTGAACCAGGACTACACCAAATAAGCTAGCCGGATCGTTAACTGCTTATTTGGTGTAGTGGTTTGTGTCCGGGTTTCTGAGCGCTAGTGTCCTGCTTCAAACCATGGACATCAGTCCATTAATTAAGTGATCACACTTAATTTTTCTTAAAAATTGGTTTTTGTTGTTTCTTTTATTTTTACTGTAGGTGTTAGGGTTTTCTTCCAGGGTTTTCTTCCAGGGTTTTAGGGTAAGAATTTAAGTTTTTGCGAAGATAGGTAAATACATCTCATGTCGGGCCCCGAACATTAGCTGATGGGGTCTGGTGTTGGTAGACTGCTTGTATAACTGTATTTTATATTTGTCAGTGATATTAGCTCGATACGATGTTTCGTGTAAAGAAAATTGTTTTTCTTAAGGTGAGTTTTATAGCATGTTATACATACCCTGCAGTCTGCAGATTATACTGACAGCTTTTGGTGATTGGTAATGGGATCCCGTAGACCAGTTATATATAAAGAGGTCGTTGATGTAAATACTCATTAGCCGGGCTGGCCCGTTACCGGGTTAAGTGTATAAGCATGGCATGGGTTGATTTGATGTTTTTTGTTGTTTTAAAGTTTTTTCTCTAGTAATGCAAGATTTAACGAGAACATTTACACTAAGATCTACAAGGCCAATAAGCTACAGTGTACTGTACATTATTAGTCGTACAATCAGCAGAGATGAGTGTATCCTATCCACATTGAAGTTTCTCTACGCGGCTCTTGTACTGGAGTCCCACGTTGGTTATACGCAATAAAGCCGATTGAAAAAGTACAGCGCCGTGCTACGCGACTTCTCTTGCCTGACCTCAGCTACACCGAGCGTCTACGGCCATCTTGATCTTCTACCTCTAGTGCATCAAAGAGAGGTTATCAACTTTTTATAAACTGAAGGTGGATATTATGACTGTGATATTGAGACGAATGTGCAAAGGCTTAGATCATTCTCCCAGGGTAAATTGAAACTGGCAAAATGTAGAACTGAAATATTTAAAGGACCATATTTCAATAGAATCCCTTATTTATGGCATAATGTGCTTCAGAGTAGGTAACCCCCCCCCATATACCGCCACAAAGGGATGCCGACAGGAAGTGACTTAATAGGATTAAGTGTGAATAATAATGAGCGTACGTACAGAATAATAATGAGCCGTTGCGTTCGTGAGTTGGTCTACACGCAATATGTAAAGTGAACGAAAAAATGTCTGTTGACATCCCGTACAAGATTACTCGCAATACCAAAACAAAGGACATTGAACTTAGCGTTCGACTGAACCTGCGTTTTCACCGCATATACATACAAAGAGATGAACCCTAATAATTTTGGCCGTATTATGACTTATCTCGTTTTAGTGTACACAATTCCTATGATGAAGAAACACTTCGGGAAACAGTTCGAAGAACTGTTCAAGATCTCAAACATATTGAAAAAAATATAAAGTTAATCGTCTTGGTTAAACTTGATGACTCGGCTATTTTATGACGCCGTTGTCATGATGTATATTCACGTTGTTAAGGTTAAGATTTGCACACATGACATGTTCATGAATTTGGCCGAATTATCGCTAATTATCTTGCGTTAAGAAACCCTTCGGGAAACAGTGTGAAGAACTGTTCAAGATCTCAAACGCATCGACATATTTAGTTTTGGCGTAAAGTATTCTGAAGAAACCATTCGCAAAATGATCAGGAATTACAAAATAAGGCTTCCTGGCAGAAAAAGTATAATATCTAAGAGTTTTAAATTGGTTGAACGGCTTTACTTCATAGAGAACGACGGAGCGAGGAGTTAGAACGAGGATATAAAGCGGACTAACTCTAGCAGCTTGAATACATTTGTCCACCTGATCTTAGATAAAAGCGTGGGAGCCATTAAGTGTAATTAAAGGATTACATGTTTTATAGCATAAGCGTTCAAATCGGCAGAAATAACTTACCGAGTAATAATTTTGGGGGAATTACCACTCATCTAATATAACCCTAGTCTCGTGTACCTTTGGGACCTCCCGTGGTATTGAGTGTACGTACAGAATAATAATGAGCGACTTATATATACATACTCACTCTCGCAAATTACTTCCGTTCGTCAGCGGCATATCCCTTTGCGATCATACTTTTATTTATTCAGGGATCAATGTGTACGTACGCTCATTATTATTCTGTACGTACGCTCCTGATTAATCCAGTCTTAATCCCGTGCGTTTGCTAACGAAGAGTTTATTGAAAAGGTTTGGTACGCGTGTGTTAGGCATGGATATATTTCTGAAGAGTATGCTATAATGGGGAAGTTTCTTGACAAGATGAAAGTTAGTCTATCAGCAGAAGTCGAAGCATTTGGAGCGCAACATTAAAGACAAATACAAAACGGTTCTTTTAAGAACCACCAAATTTACAAAAGAATATAAACAAATGGCTTAAATTATGTGTTCCATATTCTGCACGTACGCTCATTGCCATTTAATTCTATGATATAATACCATACGACATTATAATGCTAGGGCTGCATTTGGTTTGGTCACTTTGGCTAAATATGATTGGATGAACCTATTTTTGTTCGAGACATTAGAGAAGGATTGGAGCGCTTGTTGGAAGCATTAGAAGAGAAATGAATACTCAACACTCTAGAAAACGTTCGTGGGAAACGAGGTGGGAAACCTGGGCAAATCAAGTCCATGTGGATGAAGTCTCCATTACCGAATACCAGAAGATGTTTCCGCTGATCGAAGCAATATTCACCAAAGCCCTAGCCACTGAAATTGAGAAACTCTGCAAAGAAAACTGTTGTGGTTGCAAGATTGGTCACCCCAGTCAACGACAACACGACTGTCTTATGATGACAGAGGAAGATAGATGGGAACTTTACTGTAAAGACGCCATTGCGTTTGTCAACGATAAACGAATGATTTGGGACGAGTTTGTTGAAGCAACAAGAGTGTTAAAAATCAGATGTCATAAAGATGCTCTTGAACGTTTAAGACATTTAGAAAACGCGTCTGAGTGCGTGTTGTATACGTTGTGGCAATTGTGTAGTGATACGGAAAACCCAGAGATGAAATGTATTCTAGGCTATCTCAATTATTGGAGAGAAAGAAATAAACAATTATTTGTTTTGTATAACGAGTGTTGTGTTTCGTTTTGTATAACACTTGTGTTCAGTGTGACGAACGGAAGTAATTTGTGTTGGCAATAATCCCTCGCATTTTGTGTGTGTTTGTAACCAATATTTCAATAATTTTGTTTCATGATTTGCAAGCGCGGGTATATAGCGAATGTCCTGAAACGTTTACATCTGGTGTTTAATAATTTACTTGGTCGTATGGTTTATTATGAGTTTGACTCAACTCGAGTATCCCATTTCGCTGCCGAGTCATGTCTAGAAAGCGACTGACTGTCGAAAGAGTCTTAGACGACATCGAACGAGTGATCCACACCTTATATTGACACGATTACAGTATATATTATTTATGTTGAGATGCCGAGCGGTGTTACGCGGGCAGAAAACGAACGTGATCACAAACCAGACACGCCAATTTATATTATAAACTAGACTAGAAATTACTATCGCAAGGAAAGTGCTGCCTCGAAATCCAAGGCGTACTCGTGATATTGTGCAAAATTGCAAAAATAAGTGGTGGGCTTATTGAAGTCAAAGTTGCAACAGTGGAGGTAGTACAGCCTCATACCCATGCGGTTATGGTTTAGGTAATACCAGAGCAGTGAGTTCTTCAGAACATATATATGGAGCTCAGGCCAGCAGCTCACAATGAGCTTGCCACATTTGCAGATGTCTCACATCTGCCCCAACCTTGTTGACCCCCCTTGTGTTGTAACCGTTCTCAACATCTATTCACAATAATTATAGTAGTTCATGAACATGTGTAATATTAAACAGATGTAAATTGGACAGTTGCATAAAAATGCAATTGGACAGTTGCATAAAAATGCAATTGAACATAAAGATAAAATAGTTAATAGTTGTATAACATACAGGTAGTTATCTGTACAAGGCTTGCATAAAAATGCAGCTCAATATGAACACAAAAAGTTGACATTATATTTATACAGTTGATTAACTAAGTTAATCAGAATTTGTTTCTTGCATAAAATGCAGTTCAATATGAACGCAAAAAATTGACATTATAACAGTTGTCAGTTGATAAACTAAGTTAATCAGAATTTTTTCTTGCAAATAAAAATGCAGTTCAATATATTCTGTCGCTTTACATGTCACAGCTGTGCGGATGTGCATTGTTCTGCATGAATGAGAAACAATGAACTCACACCAATATACACCTAAAATACAAGGAAAACTGTATTCACAAACAAAACAAATTGACAAGTTTGCCCATGACAAGTTACAAGTGATGCTATGATGGCAAGAAATCGCAGATACCTCGCAGTCACTGAGCCATATTTCCGTTTGGTGAGCGTTTAACAAGAAAATTAAGTATACATAACTATCTTAGTCGTCTTACCTTGACAAGAGAATACTTCCTCACTCAGAACAGATCGTTCAAACTTCACAGCGTTGACAAAAGGTAATGAACTTTAATGCACGTGATAAAACTTATACGTCACAAAACGTCATAAAACTGAACATCTCGACAGAAATTTACACAAATCGAGATTTCGTTGACTATACATAGTTCCGCGAAGAGGTCTGGGTACGAGACACAGTAACCCAAGTCAAGATTAGTGTGCTGCCTACGGCAGCAATAAACTGGGATTAATTTGAAGCAACGTCTAAAAATACCATCACGCAATGTCGCAATCTAATGACAAACCCCCGTAATCTCTGTCTCGCTCGTCGCAAAAGGTCGATGAACGCTATCCATATACATTAAAGATTATCGAAGGCCATTGGCGAACTTGCTTACGAATTGCGCGAAAAAGCCAGCATTCCACTGAGTCGACGTTTCAAAGCAATTTGGGCGACTGGACATTTATTCGGGCCCGGAAGCGTCTAAACGTTTTTTACGCCCACGATAACCATTGCGATGTAAGCATGGGGTGACTCAAATTAATAACAAGAACCGCGCTTATAAAAGCTCGATGGTAATACAGAGCCAATACTTTACTTACAGTGTTTCAAAAGAAGGATAAAGGCGGTAACGCGAATGCGAAATCGTACTGATTTTAGAGCAAAATATGCTGCTATGTTTGGATGCATACATAAATGAACACAGACACAGTTTAACGTTTGTAACAATATATTTGTAAAGTATAACAATTATTTACACCAATAAATAGCTCTTAAACATATTGTCCAGTTTTTACGTTATTTTCCAGTTTGGATCGTTTGACTTTGTATACGTTACCGTCCTCTGTTAGCAAAAGTTTACGTTTCTATCTTCTATTTTTTTTTTTGCTCTACAGCCGTACAGATTTGACATCTAATACTTTACAATTTTCGCTTATTGTTCCATGCACACAAATTAAAATGTTAACCACTTATTATGTTTTTTCTTCGTTTCCCCCGATTTAGAAATTTTTCGTTTACAAGTCTGTAAATGTTTTAATTTTGCATCTCGTAAGTAAATATTAAAGTTTCTCTCCATCTCTTCCTGTCGCTTAAATAAATTTTCCAGACTCTCCTCCATATTGAATTCCTTTGGTTCTTCGCTTTGTCGAGGTATACATATTCCTATTTTACTCCACTTTAACCATTTCTGGCGTTCTTCTGTGTCCATACCATGGACTTGATCGAGATGATTTGCTAACCTTGCTAGATTTGTACTACCACAGCCAAACACAGGACAGTCTCTCCTTGTTCGACCCATCTTTACCCAATGAATTCCTAACACCAATTGGCTCATTTTTTCTTGTGTTAGATATTTTGTGGCCCGTTTAGGCCCGGTTTGGCCTTATATGGCACTATATGGCCCAATTGCTGACCAGGCGTCCTAACCTGAGCAAGCCCGGGCTTGTCACGCTCCGCTATTGTGACGTCACTACAAAAAGCGATTAACTTGCAAAAATAAAGTGCCCGAACATTGATTTCGTCTGAGTATTCTTTTAGTAATTGTGGTACGGTCAGATAGTCAAAGTACGTTTGGACGTCGCTGACCATTTCAACTTTCGTCATATTAGGGCGTTGCGCAAACTTGCCTGAAAGATATGAAAGAATAATAAGAGTCTGAAAAAATATTCGCCATGGTCGATGCGCTAACCTGTTATAACTTGTTGTAGCGGGGTGGGGTGTTTAGAGCGTATCTATACTTACCCCAAAACCAGTTCAGCATCAACTTGGCCAAGGCTCGCATGCCTGGATTGTGTTCGATTTTGCTTCGATCTAGTTGAATTCCCTCAACTCGTAGATATTCGTCCACATACTGTTGTTTCTGTTCTTCAGTGGTGCAATTCTTTGGGTTGCCACTCGACTCTTGTTTGATCTTCAGGAAGGCGTTGACATATTCCTTGAACAGCTCGTCTGACTGCTGGGGGAAATGCCATACTTCGTGCAGTTGCAAGATTCGGTAACCCTTTTCCAATGCTTTCTCCAACTCCACATTACACCAGGTTCCTTGAATGGCTCTTTCGTTGTCGGAATGGGTACAAGAGGTCTGGTTACACGTATCTACACACAGTTTGCAGAGGGGAACATCAATTTACCCAGAGTACGATAGGGCAGGACAGGATGGAAAAGACCTTGAGGTGGAAGTACCGTGCATTTGATCATGCCAAAGTAGGTTGAAATATCTTCGTCAAAATTATCGGTAATGATGCGTGGGTGACCGACGATTGTCCGCGTCATCTTGTTACACCAAGGATAGAGGATGGTAAAATCGACGTATCTGTAAGAAATGCCACCGTTATATTCACTCTTAGATTTATTTTTTGCCGCACTATCATCGTACCTTATTTTTTCACCATCTTTACATTCGTGAAACAGTTTTGCAGCGTTAGTTCGTCCACCAAAGAAAGCATCACGAGGCTCCAAAGGATCAACCATGTCGTAGTTATTGAAGTGCCGCTTCATGTCTTCATCGCGTACCAATTCTCGCTTAATGTCACATTCCCATACTTCGACCACGTTGAAACCATGGTCTTTGAGATAGCTGATCTTTTCCACTGTGGCTTGATATAGATCTTGCACGGTTTTACCAGTTACGGTATTCACGGTATCCCGAGCATAGCAGTTCAAACACCCTGCAAAAATAAACAGTGTTTAATACTATTTTTTTTTTTTTTTTTGCTTCTTCGAGGGCGGCGTATATTCAAGGAAATACTAATGAGAAACTTTGAATATATTTACCGTGCCAGAAGCAGCCATTGATTTCGTAGACTGTGTTGGTTTCTTCGTGATAACCGTCCAACAAATACTGGCCAACACGTTTTTCACCAACATTGTGAGCGTTGAATGTAGATGTCATTCTTTTCAGCAGTATAGGATAGCCATTTTAGAGCCAAGACGGATTGCTTGTCTTTTGGACGATAACCATGTGGCGGAATGATAGCGATGGTATTCTATTTTAAAAGAAGGATAAAGGGGGTAACGCGAATGCGAAATCGTACTGATTTTAGAGCAAAATATGCTGCTATGCTTGGATGCATACATAAATGAACACAGACACAGTTTAACGTTTGTAACAATATATTTGTAAAGTATAACAATTATTTACACCAATAATTAGTTCTTAAACATATTGTCCAGTTTTTACGTTATTTTCCAGTTTGGATCGTTTGACTTTGTATACGTTACCGTCATCTGTTAGCAAAAGTTTACGTTTCTGTCTTCTTTTTTTTTTTGCTCTACAGCCGTACAGATTTGACATCTAATACTTTACAATTTTTTCGCTTATTGTTCCATGCACACAAATTAAAATGTTAACCACTTATTATGTTTTTTCTTCGTTTCCCCCGATTTAGAAATTTTTCGTTTACAAGTCTGTAAATGTTTTAATTTTGCATCTCGTAAGTAAATATTAAAGTTTCTCTCCATCTCTTCCTGTCGCTTAAATAAATTTTCCAGACTCTCCTCCATATTGAATTCCTTTGGTTCTTCGCTTTGTCGAGGTATACATATTCCTATTTTACTCCACTTTAACCATTTCTGGCGTTCTTCTGTGTCCATACCATGGACTTGATCGAGATGATTTGCTAACCTTGCTAGATTTGTACTACCACAGCCAAACACAGGACAGTCTCTCCTTGTTCGACCCATCTTTACCCAATGAATTCCTAACACCAATTGGCTCATTTTTTCTTGTGTTAGATATTTTGTGGCCCGTTTAGGCCCGGTTTGGCCTTATATGGCACTATATGGCCCAATTGCTGACCAGGCGTCCTAACCTGAGCAAGCCCGGGCTTGTCACGCTCCGCTATTGTGACGTCACTACAAAAAGCGATTAACTTGCAAAAATAAAGTGCCCGAACATTGATTTCGTCTGAGTATTCTTTTAGTAATTGTGGTACGGTCAGATAGTCAAAGTACGTTTGGACGTCGCTGACCATTTCAACTTTCGTCATATTAGGGCGTTGCGCAAACTTGCCTGAAAGATATGAAAGAATAATAAGAGTCTGAAAAAATATTCGCCATGGTCGATGCGCTAACCTGTTATAACTTGTTGTAGCGGGGTGGGGTGTTTAGAGCGTATCTATACTTACCCCAAAACCAGTTCAGCATCAACTTGGCCAAGGCTCGCATGCCTGGATTGTGTTCGATTTTGCTTCGATCTAGTTGAATTCCCTCAACTCGTAGATATTCGTCCACATACTGTTGTTTCTGTTCTTCAGTGGTGCAATTCTTTGGGTTGCCACTCGACTCTTGTTTGATCTTCAGGAAGGCGTTGACATATTCCTTGAACAGCTCGTCTGACTGCTGGGGGAAATGCCATACTTCGTGCAGTTGCAAGATTCGGTAACCCTTTTCCAATGCTTTCTCCAACTCCACATTACACCAGGTTCCTTGAATGGCTCTTTCGTTGTCGGAATGGGTACAAGAGGTCTGGTTACACGTATCTACACACAGTTTGCAGAGGGGAACATCAATTTACCCAGAGTACGATAGGGCAGGACAGGATGGAAAAGACCTTGAGGTGGAAGTACCGTGCATTTGATCATGCCAAAGTAGGTTGAAATATCTTCGTCAAAATTATCGGTAATGATGCGTGGGTGACCGACGATTGTCCGCGTCATCTTGTTACACCAAGGATAGAGGATGGTAAAATCGACGTATCTGTAAGAAATGCCACCGTTATATTCACTCTTAGATTTATTTTTTGCCGCACTATCATCGTACCTTATTTTTTCACCATCTTTACATTCGTGAAACAGTTTTGCAGCGTTAGTTCGTCCACCAAAGAAAGCATCACGAGGCTCCAAAGGATCAACCATGTCGTAGTTATTGAAGTGCCGCTTCATGTCTTCATCGCGTACCAATTCTCGCTTAATGTCACATTCCCATACTTCGACCACGTTGAAACCATGGTCTTTGAGATAGCTGATCTTTTCCACTGTGGCTTGATATAGATCTTGCACGGTTTTACCAGTTACGGTATTCACGGTATCCCGAGCATAGCAGTTCAAACACCCTGCAAAAATAAACAGTGTTTAATACTATTTTTTTTTTTTTTTTTGCTTCTTCGAGGGCGGCGTATATTCAAGGAAATACTAATGAGAAACTTTGAATATATTTACCGTGCCAGAAGCAGCCATTGATTTCGTAGACTGTGTTGGTTTCTTCGTGATAACCGTCCAACAAATACTGGCCAACACGTTTTTCACCAACATTGTGAGCGTTGAATGTAGATGTCATTCTTTTCAGCAGTATAGGATAGCCATTTTAGAGCCAAGACGGATTGCTTGTCTTTTGGACGATAACCATGTGGCGGAATGATAGCGATGGTATTCTATTTTAAAAGAAGGATAAAGGGGGTAACGCGAATGCGAAATCGTACTGATTTTAGAGCAAAATATGCTGCTATGCTTGGATGCATACATAAATGAACACAGACACAGTTTAACGTTTGTAACAATATATTTGTAAAGTATAACAATTATTTACACCAATAATTAGTTCTTAAACATATTGTCCAGTTTTTACGTTATTTTCCAGTTTGGATCGTTTGACTTTGTATACGTTACCGTCATCTGTTAGCAAAAGTTTACGTTTCTGTCTTCTTTTTTTTTTTGCTCTACAGCCGTACAGATTTGACATCTAATACTTTACAATTTTTTCGCTTATTGTTCCATGCACACAAATTAAAATGTTAACCACTTATTATGTTTTTTCTTCGTTTTCCCCGACTTAGAAATTTTTCGTTTACAGGTCTGCACATGCTTTAATTTGGCATCTCGTAAGTATATATTAAAGTTTCTCTCCCATCTCTTCCTGTCGCTTAAATAAATTTTCCAGACTCTCCTCCATATTGAATTCCTTTGGTTCTTCGCTTTGTCGAGGCATACATATTCCTATTTTACTCCACTTTAACCATTTCTGGCGTTCTTCTGCGTCCATACCATGGATTTGATCGATATGATTTGCTAACCTTGCTAGATTTGTACTACCACAGCCAAACACAGGACAGTCTCTCCTTGTTCGACCCATCTTTACCCAACGAATTCCTCACACCAATTGGCTCATTTTTTTTCTTGTGTTAGATATTTTATGTGGCCCGTTTAGGCCCGGTTTGGCCTTATATGGCACTATATGGCCCGATGGCCCGATTGCTGACCAGGCGTCCTAACCTGGGCAAACCCGGGCTTGTCACGCTCCGCTATTGTGACGTCACTACAAAAAGCGATTATCTTGCAAAAAATGCCTTATATAAAGTGCCCTTCGCAGTTTTTTTTCTCTCGGGGAGAAAAAAAACTGCGAAGGGCACTTTATATAAGGCATTTTTTGCAAGATAATCGCTTTTTGTAGTGACGTCACAATAGCGGAGCGTGACAAGCCCGGGTTTGCCCAGGTTAGGACGCCTGGTCAGCAATCGGGCCATCGGGCCATATAGTGCCATATAAGGCCAAACCGGGCCTAAACGGGCCACATAAAATATCTAACACAAGAAAAAAAATGAGCCAATTGGTGTGAGGAATTCGTTGGGTAAAGATGGGTCGAACAAGGAGAGACTGTCCTGTGTTTGGCTGTGGTAGTACAAATCTAGCAAGGTTAGCAAATCATATCGATCAAATCCATGGTATGGACGCAGAAGAACGCCAGAAATGGTTAAAGTGGAGTAAAATAGGAATATGTATGCCTCGACAAAGCGAAGAACCAAAGGAATTCAATATGGAGGAGAGTCTGGAAAATTTATTTAAGCGACAGGAAGAGATGGGAGAGAAACTTTAATATATACTTACGAGATGCCAAATTAAAGCATGTGCAGACCTGTAAACGAAAAATTTCTAAGTCGGGGAAAACGAAGAAAAAACATAATAAGTGGTTAACATTTTAATTTGTGTGCATGGAACAATAAGCGAAAAAATTGTAAAGTATTAGATGTCAAATCTGTACGGCTGTAGAGCAAAAAAAAAAAGAAGACAGAAACGTAAACTTTTGCTAACAGATGACGGTAACGTATACAAAGTCAAACGATCCAAACTGGAAAATAACGTAAAAACTGGACAATATGTTTAAGAACTAATTATTGGTGTAAATAATTGTTATACTTTACAAATATATTGTTACAAACGTTAAACTGTGTCTGTGTTCATTTATGTATGCATCCAAGCATAGCAGCATATTTTGCTCTAAAATCAGTACGATTTCGCATTCGCGTTACCCCCTTTATCCTTCTTTTAAAATAGAATACCATCGCTATCATTCCGCCACATGGTTATCGTCCAAAAGACAAGCAATCCGTCTTGGCTCTAAAATGGCTATCCTATACTGCTGAAAAGAATGACATCTACATTCAACGCTCACAATGTTGGTGAAAAACGTGTTGGCCAGTATTTGTTGGACGGTTATCACGAAGAAACCAACACAGTCTACGAAATCAATGGCTGCTTCTGGCACGGTAAATATATTCAAAGTTTCTCATTAGTATTTCCTTGAATATACGCCGCCCTCGAAGAAGCAAAAAAAAAAAAAAAAATAGTATTAAACACTGTTTATTTTTGCAGGGTGTTTGAACTGCTATGCTCGGGATACCGTGAATACCGTAACTGGTAAAACCGTGCAAGATCTATATCAAGCCACAGTGGAAAAGATCAGCTATCTCAAAGACCATGGTTTCAACGTGGTCGAAGTATGGGAATGTGACATTAAGCGAGAATTGGTACGCGATGAAGACATGAAGCGGCACTTCAATAACTACGACATGGTTGATCCTTTGGAGCCTCGTGATGCTTTCTTTGGTGGACGAACTAACGCTGCAAAACTGTTTCACGAATGTAAAGATGGTGAAAAAATAAGGTACGATGATAGTGCGGCAAAAAATAAATCTAAGAGTGAATATAACGGTGGCATTTCTTACAGATACGTCGATTTTACCATCCTCTATCCTTGGTGTAACAAGATGACGCGGACAATCGTCGGTCACCCACGCATCATTACCGATAATTTTGACGAAGATATTTCAACCTACTTTGGCATGATCAAATGCACGGTACTTCCACCTCAAGGTCTTTTCCATCCTGTCCTGCCCTATCGTACTCTGGGTAAATTGATGTTCCCCTCTGCAAACTGTGTGTAGATACGTGTAACCAGACCTCTTGTACCCATTCCGACAACGAAAGAGCCATTCAAGGAACCTGGTGTAATGTGGAGTTGGAGAAAGCATTGGAAAAGGGTTACCGAATCTTGCAACTGCACGAAGTATGGCATTTCCCCCAGCAGTCAGACGAGCTGTTCAAGGAATATGTCAACGCCTTCCTGAAGATCAAACAAGAGTCGAGTGGCAACCCAAAGAATTGCACCACTGAAGAACAGAAACAACAGTATGTGGACGAATATCTACGAGTTGAGGGAATTCAACTAGATCGAAGCAAAATCGAACACAATCCAGGCATGCGAGCCTTGGCCAAGTTGATGCTGAACTGGTTTTGGGGTAAGTATAGATACGCTCTAAACACCCCACCCCGCTACAACAAGTTATAACAGGTTAGCGCATCGACCATGGCGAATATTTTTTCAGACTCTTATTATTCTTTCATATCTTTCAGGCAAGTTTGCGCAACGCCCTAATATGACGAAAGTTGAAATGGTCAGCGACGTCCAAACGTACTTTGACTATCTGACCGTACCACAATTACTAAAAGAATACTCAGACGAAATCAATGTTCGGGCACTTTATTTTTGCAAGTTAATCGCTTTTTGTAGTGACGTCACAATAGCGGAGCGTGACAAGCCCGGGCTTGCTCAGGTTAGGACGCCTGGTCAGCAATTGGGCCATCGGGCCATATAGTGCCATATAAGGCCAAACCGGGCCTAAACGGGCCACAAAATATCTAACACAAGAAAAAATGAGCCAATTGGTGTTAGGAATTCATTGGGTAAAGATGGGTCGAACAAGGAGAGACTGTCCTGTGTTTGGCTGTGGTAGTACAAATCTAGCAAGGTTAGCAAATCATCTCGATCAAGTCCATGGTATGGACACAGAAGAACGCCAGAAATGGTTAAAGTGGAGTAAAATAGGAATATGTATACCTCGACAAAGCGAAGAACCAAAGGAATTCAATATGGAGGAGAGTCTGGAAAATTTATTTAAGCGACAGGAAGAGATGGAGAGAAACTTTAATATTTACTTACGAGATGCAAAATTAAAACATTTACAGACTTGTAAACGAAAAATTTCTAAATCGGGGGAAACGAAGAAAAAACATAATAAGTGGTTAACATTTTAATTTGTGTGCATGGAACAATAAGCGAAAAAATTGTAAAGTATTAGATGTCAAATCTGTACGGCTGTAGAGCAAAAAAAAAAAATAGAAGATAGAAACGTAAACTTTTGCTAACAGAGGACGGTAACGTATACAAAGTCAAACGATCCAAACTGGAAAATAACGTAAAAACTGGACAATATGTTTAAGAGCTATTTATTGGTGTAAATAATTGTTATACTTTACAAATATATTGTTACAAACGTTAAACTGTGTCTGTGTTCATTTATGTATGCATCCAAACATAGCAGCATATTTTGCTCTAAAATCAGTACGATTTCGCATTCGCGTTACCGCCTTTATCCTTCTTTTGAAACACTGTAAGTAAAGTATTGGCTCTGTATTACCATCGAGCTTTTATAAGCGCGGTTCTTGTTATTAATTTGAGTCACCCCATGCTTACATCGCAATGGTTATCGTGGGCGTAAAAAACGTTTAGACGCTTCCGGGCCCGAATAAATGTCCAGTCGCCCAAATTGCTTTGAAACGTCGACTCAGTGGAATGCTGGCTTTTTCGCGCAATTCGTAAGCAAGTTCGCCAATGGCCTTCGATAATCTTTAATGTATATGGATAGCGTTCATCGACCTTTTGCGACGAGCGAGACAGAGATTACGGGGGTTTGTCATTAGATTGCGACATTGCGTGATGGTATTTTTAGACGTTGCTTCAAATTAATCCCAGTTTATCTAGTTTATAATATAAATTGGCGTGTCTGGTTTGTGATCACGTTCGTTTTCTGCCCGCGTAACACCGCTCGGCATCTCAACATAAATAATATATACTGTAATCGTGTCAATATAAGGTGTGGATCACTCGTTCGATGTCGTCTAAGACTCTTTCGACAGTCAGTCGCTTTCTAGACATGACTCGGCAGCGAAATGGGATACTCGAGTTGAGTCAAACTCATAATAAACCATACGACCAAGTAAATTATTAAACACCAGATGTAAACGTTTCAGGACATTCGCTATATACCCGCGCTTGCAAATCATGAAACAAAATTATTGAAATATTGGTTACAAACACACACAAAATGCGAGGGATTATTGCCAACACAAATTACTTCCGTTCGTCACACTGAACACAAGTGTTATACAAAACGAAACACAACACTCGTTATACAAAACAAATAATTGTTTATTTCTTTCTCTCCAATAATTGAGATAGCCTAGAATACATTTCATCTCTGGGTTTTCCGTATCACTACACAATTGCCACAACGTATACAACACGCACTCAGACGCGTTTTCTAAATGTCTTAAACGTTCAAGAGCATCTTTATGACATCTGATTTTTAACACTCTTGTTGCTTCAACAAACTCGTCCCAAATCATTCGTTTATCGTTGACAAACGCAATGGCGTCTTTACAGTAAAGTTCCCATCTATCTTCCTCTGTCATCATAAGACAGTCGTGTTGTCGTTGACTGGGGTGACCAATCTTGCAACCACAACAGTTTTCTTTGCAGAGTTTCTCAATTTCAGTGGCTAGGGCTTTGGTGAATATTGCTTCGATCAGCGGAAACATCTTCTGGTATTCGGTAATGGAGACTTCATCCACATGGACTTGATTTGCCCAGGTTTCCCACCTCGTTTCCCACGAACGTTTTCTAGAGTGTTGAGTATTCATTTCTCTTCTAATGCTTCCAACAAGCGCTCCAATCCTTCTCTAATGTCTCGAACAAAAATAGGTTCATCCAATCATATTTAGCCAAAGTGACCAAACCAAATGCAGCCCTAGCATTATAATGTCGTATGGTATTATATCATAGAATTAAATGGCAATGAGCGTACGTGCAGAATATGGAACACATAATTTAAGCCATTTGTTTATATTCTTTTGTAAATTTGGTGGTTCTTAAAAGAACCGTTTTGTATTTGTCTTTAATGTTGCGCTCCAAATGCTTCGACTTCTGCTGATAGACTAACTTTCATCTTGTCAAGAAACTTCCCCATTATAGCATACTCTTCAGAAATATATCCATGCCTAACACACGCGTACCAAACCTTTTCAATAAACTCTTCGTTAGCAAACGCACGGGATTAAGACTGGATTAATCAGGAGCGTACGTACAGAATAATAATGAGCGTACGTACACATTGATCCCTGAATAAATAAAAGTATGATCGCAAAGGGATATGCCGCTGACGAACGGAAGTAATTTGCGAGAGTGAGTATGTATATATAAGTCGCTCATTATTATTCTGTACGTACACTCAATACCACGGGAGGTCCCAAAGGTACACGAGACTAGGGTTATATTAGATGAGTGGTAATTCCCCCAAAATTATTACTCGGTAAGTTATTTCTGCCGATTTGAACGCTTATGCTATAAAACATGTAATCCTTTAATTACACTTAATGGCTCCCACGCTTTTATCTAAGATCAGGTGGACAAATGTATTCAAGCTGCTAGAGTTAGTCCGCTTTATATCCTCGTTCTAACTCCTCGCTCCGTCGTTCTCTATGAAGTAAAGCCGTTCAACCAATTTAAAACTCTTAGATATTATACTTTTTCTGCCAGGAAGCCTTATTTTGTAATTCCTGATCATTTTGCGAATGGTTTCTTCAGAATACTTTACGCCAAAACTAAATATGTCGATGCGTTTGAGATCTTGAACAGTTCTTCACACTGTTTCCCGAAGGGTTTCTCCCCCATTGGAATCCCGTACACTAACGCAAGATAATTAGCGATAATTCGGCCAAATTCATGAACATGTCATGTGTGCAAATCTTAACCTTAACAACGTGAATATACATCATGACAACGGCGTCATAAAATAGCCGAGTCATCAAGTTTAACCAAGACGATTAACTTTATATTTTTTTCAATATGTTTGAGATCTTGAACAGTTCTTCGAACTGTTTCCCGAAGTGTTTCTTCATCATAGGAATTGTGTACACTAAAACGAGATAAGTCATAATACGGCCAAAATTATTAGGGTTCATCTCTTTGTATGTATATGCGGTGAAAACGCAGGTTCAGTCGAACGCTAAGTTCAATGTCCTTTGTTTTGGTATTGCGAGTAATCTTGTACGGGATGTCAACAGACATTTTTTCGTTCACTTTACATATTGCGTGTAGACCAACTCACGAACGCAACGGCTCATTATTATTCTGTACGTACGCTCATTATTATTCACACTTAATCCTATTAAGTCACTTCCTGTCGGCATCCCTTTGTGGCGGTATATGGGGGGGGTTACCTACTCTTCAGGATGTAAAGACATCAACTGTCAATCCTGGAATGTTCACTAAAAAGACCACTATAAGACCAAAGTGTGTGATCTCGTTCGGCCCCATGTATCTTGGGCAATTTAAGGACATTTTTTAATTCACATGTGTATTTACTTTTGAGATGACTAGCTAGTATGGTTCTATTCCTTTCTACCCCCACCCCCCCCCCCCCCCCCCCCCCCCCCCATCGTATTCGCCCCCATTTATTTATTTTCCTATTATTTTCTTTTTGTTGCCTGTATACAGTGAAAATGCATGCATTAAATTAAATTAAATTAAATTAAATTAAATTGATTAAGTCATCCCTATAGACAGAAAGAAATTCAATCATCCTGAACGGTGGCAAAAAGTAAACACTGTGAAAATGGCTTACTTGCTTTATCCCACCATAATCTTCGCGATGTTTTTCTAACTGTTTCAGTAACAAATTGACAGAATCATCAATCTTGACCAGTGTTTTATAATTTACATCGTCTTCAAGAAACACCTGTGAAACGCATTACAACAATTTATTTGAAAATAGATCAGATCTTTTAAAATGTCTATAACCCCAAATACGATATTACTGATATAGATTCTACATGAAGTGCATTAATAGTTGAATGCGAAAATGTTTTATGATTTGAGCGTTGCATTGATGTTCTATAAATGTTTGTCTTTCCGAAATGCTAATGATTTTGACGTCAACCCAGTCATTATTTCAGATACAATATTCTGCTGCTAGCGAAATCTAACCTAATTCAAACGGTGATAATACACTTAAACGCTATACTAGAGATTTTATAACTTTTTCACTCAAATCCTAACGCAGTCTATCACACGTACGGAAAGCAGGAAAGACAAATTCCTGGGTTGGCGTCACACCTATTAGCGTTTCGGCCAAACAAGCCGTTATAGAACATCAACACAAATCACGAATGCCAAAATTGGGATTCAACTATTCACTTCATGTAGAATCTATACAAGTAATATCATATTTTGGGTCATGGGCACTTTCACACAGCATATGCTTTTAACATGAATAAAAGAATAATGAATTATTTTGGTATTTAGTAATTTAAATATTTTTTCTAATAATAATTGTAAATGCTAAATTATATAAACATTTGATAAATAAGTATAACGTGCAGAAGTAGTAAGTCAATGGAAAGAAAGCTTAGCTGAACTACGGGGTGTATATTACATGACATTGTGTATCACAAGAATTTTGTTACGTAAAGCTTGGTTGTCACACGAGACGAATATTTTATTATTCTTTGCACAGGTTTGATCAGGTATACCGAGTGCTAAACTGTGTCTGATCCGATTCTTGAGGTCCAAATGTACGAATCTTCAAATTATCTCATGACTCTTCAAATACTCTGATATGTGAAAATGAGCTACAGTAAACAATGAGTATCTTCCGTCTATATGAAACTCATGCTGTAATTTTGGACCCTGATTAAAATAGCCTGCTATTTGCAATAGGTTTTTAAAGGGACACTGATCCACCCCAAAAACAAGTGTTGCTTAAATGAAAATTCTTTGTCGCCTTACATGAGAATGGGTATTAGTTTTCTTCTAATCGTTTTAATCAGTTTAGAGAAATTTGGCTTTGTTTATCGTATTTTTGTAAATTGAAGGCCCCCATTTTTGTTCTGATTGCGGGCGAATGCGGTCGCTCCATTAATTTTTGACGTCATTGAGTGATAAACACTTTGAAAAGAAATCCTTCACAATATAGCATGAATAGAAATCCTGCATATGGAAGACCACGCGTTATTGTCATACTATTGTGAAGGGTTTCTTTGTGTAGTGTTTCCACTGAATGACGTCAAAAATTAATGAAGCGACCGCATTCGCACGCAATCAGAACAAAAATGGCGGCCGCAATTTACCGTAAATACGACAAACAAAGCCAAATTTCTCTAAAACTAAAAAGATTAGAAGAAAACTAATACCCATTCTCATGTAAGGCGACAAAGAACTTTCATTTAAGCAACACTTGTTTTTGGAGGTGGAGTGTCCCTTTAATTTAAAAATATCAGTTTTTAGCTGCAGCGTCTCAAGAATAATACCAAAATCTGGTTGCAGTTCTTATCTTTTATATACAGGTAATACTGATTTTAGAGCACATAAATTCTCACTCAGATGGAGAGCGAAGGTTACAATGATGTATGTACGCCTATTCGACAGTCCGCACTATACATCATTATTATATGGCACAAGTTACTTCCGGTGAAATCGCGCGCTCTGATTGGCTGAGACGCTCTGACAGCCGGTCGTTACTTTCCTTGTAATGGACCAGTCTGGATTACGGGTTTTGACAACAAAAATATTTCTACAACAAATAACAATTTTTTTAAAAAAGCCAAAAAAGTATACAGATTTGTTTCAGTGTTTTAATTAAATCATGAATGAGCTGCACAATCAGAGGATGAACATCCAGAAAGTGAGTTGTATTATCCTTTCGGTGTGTACTGTTCAATAACCCGTGACGCTCACTCTTTGCTGTCGAAAAGTGCTATATAATAAACCTCTTATTAACCTCGTCCGCTTGGTCATTACGGGAAGATATCAGACTTCGGTCTTCCATGTACGGACCTCTCCCTACGGGCTCGGTCCGTACTGTCAAGACCTCGGACTGATATTTTCCCGTAATGACGGCGCTCTCGGTTAATAAGAGGTTAGTAATGCTTGGGTGTGTTAAATATACACACTGATATAGTTCATGTTCGATCCCTGTCCGTGAGTCAGACACATTTAATGAGGATTTGAGCTTGACGATGGTCCATGTATCAACTGTCTACTCCAAGCTCTCACATACTGTATTCACTACATCAGTGTATATATTTAACACAGAATGTAGGTGATATTTTGGATTAATTGGTATCAAACCCCAGTTATTACAAATTACAATTACGCTGCTACACATGGTTTCACTGTTTTTCACTGTTTTTGCTTGGTAAAATAATTAAGAACCTTTTTAAGAACCTAACATCTTTTTCATGAGATATCAAATAAATAAAACGTTATCACAGGCTAGTTTGGTAAAATGTAGGTTCTTATTATCAAGTGTTTACTGTACCTCTAATAATTAAAACAAATTGTTTACTTTCAAAAAAAATAGGTACGCATGGCACACATGCGTCTACTCATACATGTAGTTTTAATCAAGGGCTTGGGAAGCACGTTTAAGTTGGGGAAGCACTAGCTTTCGGTAGCAGAAATATATACTATCCTATATATTCTTTGTTCAAAAAGGGCAATTTTCATATCTAAAAAGGGCCCTTTTCATAAAATTGGGGAGGCACGAGCCTCTAATGCCCCCCGGTTCCTATACGCATATGGTGTTAACTACGCGTTACAAATAAGGAAATGTGTGGATAAAGTTGTTTGAGCAACGCATATTGAAAAGTGACACCAAGTAGGAAAGTCGTATGCACATCAGTAGATTAGTGAAATACAATGCATTATATACAGTATGATTTTAGTGACATTTGCTTTTATCATATAGCGAGCGATAACACTCAACGGAATTTGATGTTGAATAAAAGAACTGATCATGAAAACAGATCGGAAATGTTGTCAGTAACGTTGAATTTGTCTTTGAATTACCGTACATTCGCATTACAACACAGTACTATATGTAAGTTGTTTTATCGTAGGTTTCGTTCACAATCACTGATGGCTAAATTGCTCGACCGTATAGTAGGGAAAGGCGAAACGCGCATGGATATTTATATATCAGAAACGCCTTCTCAGCAGACTTATAACTTAATATATTCTAATTAACAATAATTCTAATTCTAAAAGGTTGATATACTGCCGAAATAGTGTGTTAGAGTTTTCGATTTGTATTTCTACACTGCCTACGCAGCACAACACTTTTATACACTTGTAATTCATTAGAAGTTTGAACCCCGTTAATGATTAAGAAAAATGCTAAAGTTTACTGATTACCTTTCTTCCTATTAACATGATTTTGCTGCCTGATTGGATACCATAAGAGCTCAGATTAGCTGACAGATCTTTCAACGACTTTCCTGCAATAAGGAAATTGATAACATGCTACAATAATAACACTACATGTAGCTGGACTGATACCATTAGTAGAAATAACAATGGTCATATTTTATCATATCAGTATTAAGTTAAGAAACATCTTCTAAACACCATAAATCTCCGGCAATAACGTTATTAGGGGTTTTGTCAGCGAGCTTATAACCCGTATAGGAAATGTTACGAAATGTTAAGAAAAAATAGTTTCAAACTTAGTACATGTGTATACACAAAAATATCAATTTCTTTAAATTTTTTACTAATTTTCAACCATTGAATCATTATATATTTATTTGAATCATTTTGAATAATCGAATCATTAAAGGGACACTCCACCCCCAAAAACAAGTGTTGCTTAAATGAAAGTTCTTTGTCGCCTTACATGAGAATGGGTATTAGTTTTCTACTAATCTTTTTCAGTTTTAGAGAAATTTGGTTAATTTTTTTGTAAATTGAAGACCGCCATTTTTGTTCTGATTGCAGGCGAATGCGGTCTATCCCATTAATGTTGGACGTCATTTAGCGATATAAACACTATACAAAGAAACCCTTCACAATAGCATGACAAACAATAACGTGGTCTTAGTCTATTGTGCAGGATTTCTTTTCAAAGTGTTTTTATAACTCAATGACGTCAAAATATATTTAAATTAGAAAAGTGGCTCGGGAAAAGGGACAAATCGTGGCCCGCACGGCCTGGAATGGACCGTTTCAAGAGTACGCTTGATATCCTCTCGCCCGCCCAAACAGCCCCAAATACCCAAATAACCTCCACTCCCCTTAAACCTAATTGTGTAATATTTGATTCTTTAAAAAACTGTTATTGTAATTCGCTATAAACAGTGAATATAAGATTGAATATTTCATTCCTTTTCTTTATGGGTAAGAGCTGTTTTCTCATGACACCCGAGCTGAGACCAACGATCGGTTGGCCTAACTCCTTTCTATCAATGGTTGTTCACTTGCGCAGATTCGGAGCACGATGAGAATGCTACGTGTGCTTACTGTCGGCGGGCCTACGAAAGCCACAAGTTCTGTTTCTTGTGTTTACAAAAGACTGTGGAAAACAGGAGTTAATAAAGACATCCTACTGTCAGCATCGCTCCACAAGACGTGTGTAGGTGTTACGCCAGCTGATCGCTGGTCTCAGCTCCGGTGTCAGTTTGATTTGCAGTCAGCCCATATAATGTGGCTGTCTTTGGGTTGGGGTGTAGCCCGAATCAACAGCAAAACGACTCTTTTAACTGTTTCCTGATGGCCTGAAAAACATCCAAAATTGTTCTATTGATATATTTAGAAATAACCATAACTGTTGCGAAAGCTCTACATTTCTGAAAGCCCAATAAACCGGCTGTTACCAATGCTTTTAAATTTCCCGAACAAGACACATTATGTTAATATAAATTAGTATTAATTATCACAAATCAGGTTGAAAAACTTCCATTTTTCTAGAAAAGGCCATCTTTCAAATACTTGCGCCTTTCGTGGGCCTGATAATATTCGCCTTTCCAATCCATTAAGTATAGTTTTACTCGAGACGTAACTTAAATACTCAATGTATCTGTCTAGTCATTACGGTAAACATATTTATAATTGTTTTTAACTTTGTGTGTTTGTAAAAAAAAAATAATAATAATAAAAATAAAAATGAAAAAATAATAATGCACAAATAATAATAAGTACTTATTAACCGAGCGCGAGGTCCGTACGGGAAAATATTTTGCTTGAGATCTTTTGAGTACAGACCGAGCCCGAAGGGCGAGGTCTGTACTCAAAAGATCGAAAGCAAAATATTTTCCCGTACGGACCGAGCTTGTGAGGTTAATAAGGAATTTATTATATGTCTCGACTACAACGAGAAATAATTTAGAGAAAACATTATTTAAAATGGCTTGCTTTTTTTCTCTAGTGTACTCTGTCTCCGTAGCATTTAAGATATCATCTTCGTCGGTTAGTTCCTCCGGATAATAGAATTGGCCGTGCATTTTTTGTTATTTCGTTTAATTTTGCTGTAGTTTGTTGTTTTTGTGCGGGTCCGTACACCGAGTCCGTACGGTAAAGTACGGACCCGCACGTTAGCCAATCAGCGTTCAAATACGCCAGTTCGGACTCGCAAGACATATAATAATTATCACTTATTTACTGAGACCGAGGGAAACAGTGTGTTTTGTGGACCCGAGATATATAACAATGGTTCTTAGTTTGAGAAAGGAATTTATGTGTACCTGTAAATAGGAAAACTGAATAATATACTTTATTAACATAATATAACACGTCTCTGATGAATGTTGGAGGTGAAGGGAATGGGAATAACTTTAACTTTAATGATTATGCTATTTTAAGCATCTCAAATACAATATGCAGTAAAAAGTACAACATTTTAAAAAGTTATTTAAAAATAACTTATTTCCTATATGCATACATCCTATATTAAATCTAAAAATTGTAAAAAGTTATAATCGTTTGAAAATTTCATCCGAAAATTCCCAATAACCATTGTTAATACCTTGCCTAACTGAATTGATTTTATGCTGTTCTAATAATATTTTTAAATTAATGACAGAGGATGTAGTTCTGATCTCGAAGGGTAGTCGATTCCAGTACTTAAGTGATCTGCACTTAAACAAATCATGATACGGTGTTGTATTAATTCCAGGCATTAATAATAACTGTCTCCCAGACTTGCCATTTCGAAACATGTTTTGACCATAACAAACGATTTTATTTTGAATTTTAAACATTTCGACGAGGTCGCCCCGCGTTCGTCGCTCCTATAGGGTCGTTACACCCAGCTTTATAAGTCTATCTTTATATGACAAATTCTCCATTCCCCCATTCCCCTTGTAGTTTTCAAGTTCCATTATACTTTGCCAATTACCATACATAGGACGAGGTGCCCACACCTGAACACAATATTCAAGATGCGGTCTTATCATTGATTTGTAAACAGGCAAAAGCACATCAACCTTCCGAGAAAGTACATTCCTCAAGATCCAAGAGGTCATCCTTTTCGTTTTTCCAATACTTTCTTGGATATGATTACACCAGGAAAAAGACTCAGAAAATACCACACCCAAATCTTTCTCTTTCTCTACTACCTTAAGTTCATTGCCACCAAGAAAATAACTCTGTCTACCGTTATTTTTCCCAATATGAACAACAGCACATTTCGTAGGATTAAAATTCATGCACCAATCAGATTCCCAGTTTGACAGACTTTCCAAGTCTTGCGTTATTACATCAGAATCATTTGCATCACCAACAAGCTTCACGTCGTCAGCAAAAAGTCTGATAACCGATTTAATATTTTCGGGCATATCGTTTATAAATAAAACAAAGGGCCGAGTACCGACCCCTGCGGCACGCCCGAGTAAACGTTTTTCCATTCTGAATACGAATCTCCCACGCTCACAGTCATCCATCTATTTGATAAAAAGTCCCGAACAATAGCCAAAGTATTTCCAGTAATTCCAAAAGATTGCAATTTAACCAACACACGAGAATGAGGGACAGAATCAAACGCTTTACAGAAATCTAAATATATCAAGTCCACGTCATGACCACGATCCAGGACGTTCGCTATTTCTTCAACAGTTTCCAGAAGATTGGATAAACAAGACTTTCCTGAGACGAAGCCATGCTGAAAAGAAGACACTTTGTTTTGCACGTGCTGTAGGATGTGTCTACGCAACAGTTTTTCATAAACCTTGCATAAGACACAAGTTAAAGAAACTGGTCTATAGTTACTGGCATCCAACCTTGAACCTTTCTTAAAAAGAGGAATTACAATGGCGTGCTTCCAAATTTCTGGAATTTTCTCATATTTCATACAACTTCTAGTTCTAAATAAATTGCTGACTGCTCCAACAAACAAAGGATTTCCACTAAGCAGCTTCAATATTTTTGAATGAATTTCATCTCATGGACCTTATATATATCCAAGCAGCTTAGTAACTCATACACATTCTCATCATTAATTTGCATATCTTCGATATATGACATATCTGGAACAGTTACATAACATTCCTTCCTCAAGGGTTCCTTTGTAAAAACGGAAGAAAAATAATTAGCAAGTAAATCAGCAGATTCCTTTGGACTCGTTGTCTTCGTATTAGAATCCTGACTTGTTAATGGTCCAACCATTTCATTTCTTTTTCTTTTTGCACGAATATATGAAAAAAACGGTTTCGAATTAGTCTAATAATAGCCCTTGCAAGCTTCCTTTCGTATTTCCGTTTAAGATCTCCTTCAGTGGATTCAAATGTTTTCTGAGATTCCATCGCATACTTAAAGTGCACCTGACATCAAAAATTTTTATTGTCTTATTTGGAAGAACTTTTAAAATGATAAAGTAACTTCTTTTGAAGATTTTCGTTTATTCGCTTTCTTTTTGAGATATATCAGTTTGTTTGATATGCAAATGTCCGGAATTTACGTCACACATGCATAATGACTTATTGGAGAAATGTGTGTATCTCTTTCATTCTCGAACGAAATCCTTTAAAATTCCGGACATTTGCATATCAAACAAACTGATATATCTCAAAAAGAAAGCGAATAAACGAAAATCTTCAAAGAAGTTACTTTATCATTTTAAAAGTTCTTCCAAATAAGACAATAAAAAATTTTGATGTCAGGTGCACTTTAAGATTGATATCCGTAGGCAAGTTTTCAAAGTTATGCCACTTTTCTTTTCTCAATCTTTTTAATTTACTGCATTCCCAAGGTAATTTGCGTATTTCTAGGCCATTAGTAGTTTTAATTTTCTTAATCGGTGTACACGCATTACTGATAGCAATCATTTTGAAATACAAGTCTTTCCACATACCCTCAATATCCCAATCACCATTAAAGCCCCAATTACTATTTTCTCCCATAGTTTTAACTTCGGTCTCATCACACTTTGACCAATTTCGTTTAGCACTTACAAGATAATCCACATCATTCGCAATGCTGAGAGTGGCCTCAATTATTAAATGGTCACTGCGTCCCAGAGGAGCATGAGTTACAACACTCTCAATCAAATGCATGTTCGATGACAACAATTGATCCAATGTAGACTCTTGGAGATGTCCATTCACTAATCTGCGTCTTTGGATAAACTGAATTTGGTTTAGCAAATTTCTGTCGGTCGTTTCGCTCGGAGCTCTAACACATCCAGAATGCCAATTAACATCAGGTAAATTAAAATCGCCAACGATGATCATTTCTGAATTATCATCCACAGGTAATTTATTCAACTCCGTAAGCAATAACTGGTTTTGATCTTCTGTCAGTGCAGTAGAGCGATATATACAAGCAACATGAATTATTCCTTTGTGCGTGTCAAGGGAAATCGCAATGCAATCATAACCTCCATTAACATTTCGGTCTACTCGAAACATATTATAATTCGGTATAGATAATTCAACATCATCATACTCCTCTCCAAATTAATGGGTCTCCGTTACACAAATAATATCTGCATCACATTCAGAGGCAAAGACAATAAGTTCAGTCAATTTATTCCGTAAGGAGTTAGCGTTAGTGTAAATCAGTTTTATTTTGTTGTGATCTCTTGAGACCGCTGTTGATACGCTTGACTGTTTCCTATGCTCTTCCTTTGTTTTTTCTCCCCTAGAAACTTTCTTGCTCGAAAATTTGCTTCTCTTTGCAATCTGGACAAATCTGGATTTACCCAGTAACCATCTCTAGATTTTACTCCTTTCCCATTTCCATGATAGTAGCTGGCAGTTTCTGGCTTATCAAACTCTACAAGCAAAGGGTGAGGGGCACACTTTAAGACATTGTTTTCATCTTTTGGGCTACCCGAACGAAAGCACTTAATTATACACCCAGGGTCTTCTAGCTCAAGTATATCTTGCACTTTCTTCTCATCATATTCTCTCCGTTTAATCGAAGAAACCTCCTTACACTCCGGTACATTTCGAATGATGATATTGCACTATCGGCGATCCCGTTCAACAATGTCGTCCTCGATTTTCTCCATTCCTTTTGCTACCACTGTTGCTGAAGATTTTTCAAAACAATCCATTATAAGGGATTCTTGTGTCTCCTTCGTTACCGACGCGTACGTACGAGCGGTATGCTTTTCCGTTTCCTTAACCACTGTTGTACCAAGAAGGGGTAGCACCTTCATTACCTCGGATTTAACTTTTTCGTGTAAGGACGGCTCCAAAACTTGGCTTTCGTTATCATCTATTGGCTTAACAAAGCAACTCGGACAACGCCATTCGGTGTATTTACTAGCTTCTTTAGAAGACATGCCACTAAGTCCTACACATCTTACATGCCACTTTACATTGCAGCTGCAACAGATTATCGTTGGACTATTATAACGAACACCCACCGTTTTCATATTACATGGGCAAAGAAGAAGATCTACAGTACTAGCAGCTCCTGAACCCGCTGCCACCATCTTGCTCAACTATATAGGGCGTATATAGTACTTCTCAGAAATAACCTAACGTTGCGTTCTCGTCCAAAACGCGTCCCGGATTCGTTCCAGAACGCGTTCCGAACGCGTTCGATTGCGATAGAAATTCTGTTGGAAGCTGTTACCGGGTTCGGAAAACTTCGAGTGATTAACAAATCACGTTTATACGAAGAATGTAAGAACTTGAGCCTTATGGCTTGGATCAAACAAGGATGAGAGTGAATGAGAGTTGCAAGTCACGCTAGCTACATGTACCTACAGTACTTACATGTAGTCTAAGTTTAAAATGCTTTAAACACGGAGCGAGCGCATAAGTCTGAAAGTCATCGCCGAAAATCGCACAACCATAGTTGAAAAGCACCCAAGAACAATCAGCTATCCTATTCCGTGATCGGAGGTTGAACGCAACACATCAATTCGGTGATTTATAGCTTGGACTACGATTTTTCTCTACTATTCTATGATGGAAGCAAAGAGAATGTTGTTGTTGTTTGTTTTTTTAACATTGACGAAACAACATCAATTATCGAAACAAACAAAGTTAAAAAGATTTTGAGTGGTTTTAATTTTGAGGTTTTAATTCCTTCTTCGTCTAGAATATCTTTTATTTTTTGAATCTTTACTCCAGCAGATTCAAAAAAATCACTCTTTCTTGCATATAACGAAAGCTTTGCCATCGTAAAATATATCTTGTATACAGTAAATATCGCGAAGCGACGATATGAAACAAGATGACGCTACGAATCGGAAAATAACGAGAATTTCCTGATATGGCCGAATCAATCACGATATCGATAGCCTGAAAACCGGAACCCGTTCCAGACGCAATTTGGAACGCGTTCAAAACGCGTCCGTGTTTTTTGTTAGGTTATTTCTGAGCAGCACTGTATCTGAAACGTGCCTTTAAGGGCCACAATATGGCCCTCCCTGGCTACTTTTCAAAAAGATGCCGAAATCGCCAAGCTCTTTACGAAAAACAGTTCCACAAAACGCAACTCCACAACAATCCTACAAAACGCCCATGGCACCCCCAAGGATCCCCTTAAGCACCTCGAAAATACCCCGAAATGCCCACAAAGCACTCCAAAACATCCCCGAACACCTCAAACACAGCGTGAACAACCTCCAAAGGACCCCATCACCACGATCCAAAACACCCCCAAAAAATCCCCTGAACACCCCAAACTTCCCCAACACTCCGAAAGTACCCCACAATCCAAAACACCCCCGAAACACACCTAAAGCACCCCGAACACCACCCCCAACTATTCCGAATTCACCGCAAACACCCCCTAAGCACCCCCAAAACATCCCCAAAGCACCCCGTCGTCCATCGCTGTAGATTGTTAGCCAAGAAGTTGTTGAAGCACTACTGACTAAACACTTCAAAAACACTTTCCAAAACACACACCAAAGAACTTTCGAATGTTACTGGGTAAGAAACAGTAATCGAATGAAGCAATGCTGTAAGTTTCTCTATGACAAGATGAATAGTTAAAATGTCCCTTTGTTTCATTCCTTAATGACTTGTTTAATGACTCATTACGAGACAGCACTATTGTCTCTACATACGCTCTCAAGCGAAATATGCAAAATATCAGTGTATAAACAAAGTCGTAATAAACCGCTTAACTTTATATTTTCTGAAGTCAATATGTTTGAGATCTTGAACAGTTCTTCACAATGCTTCCTGAAGGGTTTCTTCCTCATAGGAATCCCGTACTTTATACACTAAAGCAAGATACCTGTAAGCCATAATACAGCCAAAATGGTTTGGCCCCATCTCCTCGTAAATATGATGCGCACTGTCTGCTTCCCTATCGCGCAAGGAGTCTGACCTTATACTAGTAAAAGACATAAAAGCATCCTTTGGTGACGTCATGTCATCATCGGTAGAGATCGGCGGCTAATCGGGAATGACATCACACTAAAATGACATAATGAAGTCAAAAGGGAATCGAAAAGGGTTCCGATGGAATAACTAGTGGGATTTAGGGTTATAGGGTGGTAAAGGTGGAAGAGGTTAGGGTTAGGGGATAGGGATAATGACGTAGAATAGTGAATGACTTATTCAGCGCAATAAAATTAATACTAATTAGGGGTCCTGAAAGTGCACAAAGGATAAATAATGAATAATTAATTATGCGGCATCTCTTTGTACTCCATATGAGGGTCTATCACTATTATTGGCCGTAGATTTCGTCGGTTCCTTGACAGCGGTTGTTTATAAGCGTGATTTTTTCGTCTACTGCGACGTCTTCGGGTGGGAGAACATTGGGGTATACTTAAGGATTTTTACTTCGAGGGGGGTTATAATCCATTGTTTGAAGTGTTCTTCGAAGTGGTCTTTCAGTTTTTGAGTGTCTGTGACTAGATCCTGGTTCTTTTTAATCATGCTCGAGTTTTTTGCCAATCTAAATTCTTCTTCGACAACCCTTGCTTCTTTTGCTTCGTTGATCTTATTCACATAATCCAGGAAATATGAATTTTTATCGATTACACAGTTTCTTTAAAATTATTTATGACTAAATTGAAAGCACTACTAAACGAATGAATTCCTTTAACAAAACGTTACTCTAATATGTATATATCCACAATTCATTACTATTGTTATTATGCTAATTTATATTTTTCTTGTAATCAAAGTCCAAATGTTGTGTTGAGTGGTATAGGCTTTGGGATCTTTTGGGAGAGCTTGGGCAAGCTTTCGACGCGGTGCCAACTTACAGTTATATGGAATCGCCAACTTACAGTTGTATGGAATCGCAAACTTACAGTTGTATGGAATCACCAACTTAGTTGTATGGTGGTATGGAATCGATGTCCCTCTGTAAGCACTGAAATTCGTTGAAAAGCGTTTTATGAACCATTCACCTAAGATGTAGTCTGACGGTGACTGTATCCCAGATTTGATTTATATGTCTATCGGTGTATTTAAAACAGTGAGATTTAATTCCTGATAATTTCACGAGATATTTGTAAAGCGTAGAAAAAACTTTCCAACAAATCACGTGCAAATTAAGCCAGAGACATTTTACTATACTGTCACAGCAGGCATGCGGCGCAGCGCAAGCGGCGGCCCTACTTTTGCGAGCAATGGTTTACTTGTTGCATGTCATGTGACCATGTACATGTATCACGCAATCATGAGTTTGGCTCGGCATATTGTAAAACGCGGACTGGACTGGACTCGTTGACTGGACTGGTAAAACGCGGACTGGTAAAACGCGGACTTGTAAAACGCGGACTTGTAAAACGCGGACTGAACTTGTAAAACGCGGACTTGTAAAACGCGGACTGGGCTTGTAAAACGCGGACTGGACTTGTAAAACGCGGACTTGTAAAACGCGGACTGGACTTGTAAAACGCGGAATTTTAAAATGCGGACTGGACTTGTAAAACGCGGACTTGTAAAACGCGGACTTGTAAAACGCGGACTTGTAAAACGCGGACTTGTAAAACGCGGACTTGTAAAACGCGGACTTGTAAAACGCGTTAAATATTATACACAGTATCTCAGTATCTCATCATCTCATCCAGTGGTGTAGTCCTAAATTGTTAACAACGGGTGAGAGACAACTACGGAGGTTTGGGGGCATGATCCGTCGGTAATGTTTGGATTCCTAGGGTATCTGAAACACCATTTCCTACATTTTGATGCGCGTTATAAGATAGTTTTATGGTTCTAAAAATGGTAAATATACATTGACTAAAGGGCTCACTGACATATCTTCCTAAATATAGGAAAAATTAGCATCAAAAATGTATCCGAAAAATCGAATAGAAATTAATAGGAATGTCTGTATTTTAATTGTAAAAATATATCAAACATGCCAAATTGGCATAATTTGTTATAATATTAAAGATTATTTCGGTCTTGATAAATAATATTAAGGGGGCCTGAGTAACCCCATAAGTAATTTTTACCATTTTTAGAACCATAAAACTATCTTATAAGTCCAGTGTTTCCAGTTTGGAAGGAAATTTCCTTCCACAGATGCGTCACTAGGGAGGAGAGGTTTCGAGGAATGAGGGACACAAAGAACTTTTGTAAAGAAGGCTAATAATATCTTACCCCTCCCCCCCTAGTGACGCATCTGTAGAAGGAAATTTCCTTCCAAAGTGGAAACACTGCTTATAACACGCATCAAAATGCAGGAAATGGTGTTTCAGAGACCCTAGAATCCAAAAATTTACAACGGATCATGCCCCCAAACCTCCGTAGTTGTCTCTCACCTTAGCAACTTTGTGGAATTGTGGTGAGCCCCCCTTGTTAACAATTTAGGACTACACCACGGACTTTACAAGTCCGCGTTTTACAAGTCCGCGTTTTACAAGTCCGCGTTTTACAAGTCCGCGTTTTACAAGTCCGCGTTTTACAAGTCCGCGTTTTACAAGTCCGCGTTTTACAAGTCCGCGTTTTACAAGTCCAGTCCAGTCCACGAGTCCAGTCCAGTCCGCGTTTTACAACATGCCGTTTGGCTCGTGTAAAGGGAAAATAGATTATAGAGTAATGTAACAACAAGTATTATTATCTGCTTAGAATTATCTGCTTAGAATTATCTGCTTATTATTATCTGCTTATTATTTTTTATTATTATTATTATTATAACTATTATTACTATTATTATTATTACTATTATTATTATTACTACTATTATCTGACTTAGGGAGCGATTCATATACAGTAGTGAGTTGGCCGGTTGCCGGGTTACGTGATGCGGGCCAGCCCGTTAAAGTAGTGTCATGTCTGCAGCCTTACTAAAATACATCGAGATTATATGCCGATAAGATCGAGAACATGAGCCAACTTCCCTTCATATGATGCTAAAAAGACTAAATTACTGTATGAAAAGAACTGTTTAAAACTTACCCGCCGTGCGCAAACCTTTTTACAGTAAACTTTTTACATTTTTCATGAACCTGCATGATCTCACTTATGACATCATGTGACGCTAGGACTAACACCCCACCTCCCAAAGCGTCACGTATGGAATAATGTTCACGTACTGAATAAGCCCCATTTTCCCACAAAGAAAAAAACCAGGTTCTGAAAAGAACTGTTTAAAACTTAAACAGCTTGGTGCAATAATACTCCAAATACTCTGTTTTACAAAAACTGAACATGCAATTTTCACGATCTATTGGTCAAGTTTTGGGGAATTTTAAGGGTGTAATTTTGTTGTTGATTGACATTTTATGTACAGAAAATATCCACCATGTTGCTTGACTTATGATAGTTGTATAGTTCACCAGTTTTCACAATTCATAAATTATGAAGCAGGAATTAAGAGATCTTATAATTAATTAATTATCATATAAACATACCTTTATATATTAATCTCTGTGTTTTCTGAGGCACTCCAAGATTTTCTTCTACATATTCCACCAAATTTAAAACTGTAAATGCATTATCTGGTTTCTCAGAATTTAGGGTAATTGAGTATTTCTCAGAACCTTTGAAATATAATCAAGCAAACATTAACTTAAGGGTAACAAATTAATTATATACTAATAATTTATTTCATTAGCCAAAGTCTAAACTATAAACCTAAAAACTACTGTATACTGTCTCTAACAATTCCATAACAATTTATTATACAGTGTATGTCCGAAATTTAGCACGATCTGTATTTAGATATACAGTACGTTATATAGACCCTAAGCTATCAAGGGGATCGACAAGCGATGGCAAGGAGAATGTCTCACATGTAGCACAGCAAATCAGTGAGACATTTATTCATGCCATGAAAATGTGAAATTCATAGTTCTGAAGACTGAAGTACCCAATATAATGTTGTTCCATTTATTATATTAAAAATAGGCACAGCAGTGTCACTGTTACCAGAATTGTAAATAGCTTTAAATTAATTACATGAAAATTGAAATAATACTTTCAGAAAAAATTACTTTCAGATTCAGAATCAACATTTGCATTTACACTTGGTATAATAATTATAATTCAGATAGGTGGAGAAAATATTTCAGTGCTAGAATTCATATTTTTAAGATCCAACTTTACAGTGAGCATGCATGATCACATTATTGAATTATAAGTTCAATAAACAAACTAAATGTACGTAGTTCGATATTTTAAATAAAAATTCTAATTAACAAATATCGAGTGTAAATAATATCAATGCAATGAGGAATGCTTGACAAATCTACATTCTACAAGGACATCTGAAAAACACTCTTAGTTTAGTTTATTTCTTACTCTTTTTCAGTGAATAGAATACCCCGACAGGCTAGAAGCCCAATTGATAGGGGTTCTGAGGACCTACAATTTAAGGTTGTTATCCGATAAGACCCAAATGTCTTACCATTTGCTGGTATTATTGCAAAGGCAGCACTTTCAATTATTTTTAAGACCCTGAGTGGTGGTCCAACCGAGGATATGAACCTGTGTCTCCCTGCTCATGTAGACATGTGTGGAAACCACTAGACCACAACAGCTGGTTAATTAAATCTGGATAATTAAATCTGGATAATTAAGTTCCACATTTATTCAGCAACAAATAAAATATAAATATATTCAATCAACATGGATCAAAACTAGTCAGTCTACTGTTGTACAACAATACAACACAATTACTGTAATATAATAAATTATGTGAAATGCAAAGCTCAGAATATATATATAATAATTATATATAATGTGAAGGCAATATCTAAAATTAAGTATACAGTACATAACATATTTGTGCACATCTGATATTCTGATACGTGTCATTAGGGCATATGTGGAAAGGAAGAACGATAATAACTGGGTAAACAGATGTGTGAGGATGGAGGTGGAAGGGTCAGCTCTGAGAGGACGATCAAAGATATGACATGGAAGAAAACTGTGGATGAGGACATCATGCAGATATTGTTATGAAGGACAAATGTGATAGACATGAGGAAACAATGGAAGACATGGCAAGGGCAAACCTTGCATAATCAGGGAAAACTACCTTTATTTAAAATATGATGAATATGCTTAATGACTAAATACAACAAAAATACAGCTTATACTTGTTGACAAAACATGGGTCATATAATTGTCACATGGTGACAAAATGAGGAGCTGGTATATATATTGTATTTGTACAGCATTCACTATTAGTGACATCAATCTCAATATCTATGCTGTACATGACATGTGATTTCAGCCGGACACTGTATAGACAACAGCAACATTGAATATTAGAAATGATATATTTGCAAAAATTATATAATTTTATTCATTTCATACAGTATCTGATGATCCCCTACATAGCATATACAGGCCAGTCTCTTTGGAAAACATTAAAAAAGTAAGTTCAATAAAACTATTAACAAAACTATACCATGACTAATCAGCAAGTCTACGTTTTGAGAACAAGAACTCTGGCTTCCAGCCATTTTGGAGATACTTGGAGGGAACTCGGGGTGTCACAGGATAAAGTGGGGAACTTTGATACCGAAAGTCCAAGATGGCGTTTCCGAGAGTTCCAAACAGATATCTTCGTATACCTAATTTAATACCGAAATCAAGCGAGGTTTGTCAATAAATTGTTTTGAATTTATTACGTGATGTTGTAGATATATTTATTTTCAAACAATTGGAAGAAAACACCCCGCGATCGTAACAGTATGTATTAATAAGTAAATTCTATCTTTATGAGCAACCGAAATTTAAAATTATTATAACATCAATGACCCAAGTCAGTTTTAGGTTAGGATTTGGGTTAGGATTAGGGTTAGCGATTATTTGAATTTCGGTTTGTTCATATATCGAGAAAGCGCCCTATCACTATGATTTATATATTATATCGAAGTGGCTATTCGTACTGGAGTTGTACGGGATCTTCCATTTGCTATTTGTACTGGAGTCAAAATATTTTCCCCAATTTTCTAATAACTACTTGTTTAAAATGATTTTCATTACTCTACCTTTGTTAAACTACTATTAGCGATTCCGACAAGCGTTCCCATCGTTCGTAAAACGAATTTCTAGACTCTCTACTTACTATATTTACTAGTGGTGGGCGATACCACTACTAAAGTATCGATACCACTACTAAAGTATCGATACTTTCGATATTCACAATTCAAAAGATGGTATCGATACTTTTTTAAAATATCGATGTTTTCGATACTTGTCATGTGACCGGATTATGGTTAATATTTGATGTTACATGAAGTTCTTCGTTTAGTTCTTTGCCATTTCACAGTTTTTTTTCCACGTTTTTCTTTTTCGTGCTGGAAAATGGCAGAAATGGCGTCAACATTTAATGTCGGCGCCAATGTCAATCACAATTAAACATGTTAATGTTGTTTAATGTTAAATTAAATATAAAGACTATTAATTGTTGTGGTACGAACATATTTAACTAGTGTATGAAGTACTTTGTCTACTGACCAGTATCGGTATCGAAAAAAGTATCGAAACAGTGGTATCGATAAAAAAGTACTCGGTATCGTATCGAAATCGATATTCGCAGTATCGCCCACCACTAATATTTACGCTTGGAAAATAACACGCGGGAACCAGCACGTGTGACACACTCGCGTCATAAACGACGAACTTCTCACTTCTGTCATCTCAACACACAATCCAGGGAAAATGTATAGAAATCTGAGAAAAACTCTTCGAGTTCCAATGAGTAAGTTTATGGCTATTTGTTTGCTTTTTGCATGTCATTAATCAATGTAAATCTTTACAAAACCATTTCCACTCAGCGTTCGTTCCCGCGTGCGAGTCCGCGTGTAATTTTGAAGGCGTAAATATGAAAGATATTTGCTAAAGTGTCGATATTAAACGGTAGTATAAAGTAGAGAGTCTAGAAATTCGTTTTACGAACGATGGGAACGCTTGGCGGAATCGCTAATAGTACTTTAACAAAGGTAGAGTAATGAAAATCATTTGAAACAAGAACTTATTAGAAAATTGTGGGAAATATTTTGACTCCAGTACAAATAGCAAATGGAAGTACCCGTACAACTCCAAGTACGAATAGCCACTTCGATATAATATATTTTTATGGAGAATGCATTTTACAGTATTTACGAATTATATGGGTTTATATTTACTGTATTTCCTCTGTTAAGCTCACCAGGGACCTTATTAATTGTTGTTATTTAGAAGGGGAGCTTTCAAGTTTCAACCTATATCAGCATTCAGCTTTAATAGCTATAGGCCAGAGGGGGGGTTTAGGTTGTGGTCTACATATCTAACCGCAATGGTCGACTAAATGCTTCGGGTTCCGTGTTCATCCGACCAAAAGCCATGACAAGGAAAGACAAAGGAAATTATTAACTAGTAATCATTGGAGTAGTTTTGAAGTCATCAGGGTTCGAATTAGAAAGAAAAAGTCGACTCGCAAAAAAAATTGTAAATTTCGAGATGCGACATAATTCTCGCCCGTAAAAATAAATGGACATTTTAAATGAAGTCCTTTCCCCCTTCCGGAAAACTCGCGCCGTCTTCAAATTTCTGACTTTTAATTTATCTCGCCCGTGTAAATCACGTTAACATTTAAGTATGCCATGGTGTAAAATGATGATTCAAAGTAAGAAATAAGTAACGAAAATAATTTACAACATCTACGACCTGCCAAAATACAAGAGATCATTTTATTCAAATGGCTTTCGAACTTCTTGCATAATGAACATTTAATACTTGTGACTTTACCATTCGTGATGACCTTTTCTAATTTACAGTTTAAGTCCTTTTCCCATTTAATTACCGTGTTCAGCGCGGCAGAATACTCTGCCATTGTGGCAATATCAAGTTTCAAGTGGCGTGAACAGCAGGGAAATTTGTCGAGCATGCGTGAAAACCGCGATGTAAATAAGCTTGACGGGGCCTGAGACAACAAAATGGCGGCCATTGAATTTCGTAAATATTTCTGCTATATTTCTTTGTTTCGCATATCTTTTTTTAGAAAAACAAAACATTGAATGCAAAAATTGAAAACGTATACATGTTATTAAAAAATTTCGATTCGCAAAAATAAAATTTTTGATTCGCAAGTGCCAAAAATCGGCTCGCAAATTGCGAATTGCGACCTGCTAATTCAAACCCTGTTCATTCTTATTAGAGTCTGTATTCTGCATACAATGTATAACGATTTCGTGTTTGAACTCCTGACAACGAGTTACGTTGGAATTGATCAAATAACGTTAACAATAATATCTCCCGAAACAGTCTTACCAAATAACCCAAATAACTATTATTGCGTGAAAGCATTTTAGGAGAAGTAAATGGGCATCTTGATACGATTTACGGGCATCTTGATACGATTTACGATTGTTATTACTGCTGTGTTTCACGCCGTTTATTGACCCAACAATATACTTCTTAAACTCATGGTATATTATATTATACGTTTCAAACGTCGAACTTATCATGTGTCGAACTTATCATGTGTCGAACCTAGATACATGATAAATTCGACGTTTGAAATTAAGACACCCTTTGATCAATATATCCGACCAAAGCGGTCGAACTTAATAATATGGGCTGCAAGCAGGCTATCTTATAACGTGCATATAATGCGAAGTATTGCATTCGACACATCATAAATTCGACGTTTGAAACGGGCCTAAACACGGACACAAGGCAAACACTTTAAAAAGGAGTAATATTCACTTCAGCAGTGATGGTCCATTGATTAATAATAACGTAAAAAACCTCAAGTTAAGCCAGAGCTTTTGACATGTGTATTGTCAATTTCCGTTTTATTCGATACGTGGCGCTTTGGCCACGGTGAGAAGAGCATGCCTCATGGAGACTGGCAGGTGCTCTCATTGTAAAGACTTAAAACTGTGAGTAATTATATATTGCATGGCGGTATTAGTTATTAGATACTATAAAATCATGAGGGAGTACACAACCTTTCAAATAGAGTGCCACCGGAGTGACCCGTGAGTGACCGGACAAGTAAACAAATCAATGAGTGTCCGATTTATTTTGTCAGGCTAAACTGCCCTGGCCTAGAACTGCTAGAAGATGGTCACCATTAACAACTTCATTAACCACTTTTGCAGTCTGCGTCGACTGATTATCACTTTTACCTGAAAATTGATATTGAGCAATCGAAGCATGCGGTCACTCAAAGTGCTTCAGTTTTGTTTCAAGCGTAGGCAAACCAAGGCCAAGTGTCAACAGTGCCAGTAGCGAAGCAGGCAAGTGTCCTTTTTGTCGTCTGTGACAATAGCAAGTAGCTCGTCCAATAGAAAATTTCGTGTGAATACATTTTTATAAAAAAGAAAAAAAATTATCTTCATGTTTCCCTGAGAATGATTGTGAAACAGAGCTTGGAATGCTTCGCATGTGCTTCACATATTCAGACAAAAACATGTTTGTCGCGAATGGTGCTATTTCTAGAGTATGACTGTATGACTTTTGATACACTGCCCTTAAAAACAATGTCGCGCTCCATGTTTGTCTCATTCTTTGGCAACTACGCATCATCAAGCTACCACTACGACGATATCGGGAAAGAAACAAGTTAAAAGCAGATCTCGAAGTTTTAATTCCTTCCTCTTGAAGCAGATCTGTAATTATTGTTGCTAGATATCAAAGCTTGAAACTTCGATTGTCGAACACACAAAGGAAAAGGACGCTAAACTTCGGAAATAAGCGAGACGATTCTTTCCCTCGCGTATCGAGATAACTTTCCCATAATATCAATTTAAACACGGTAACGGTATTTGAAAACGAACTTGCCAAGCTACGACAAACGCCAATCGAAGAAGATAACCGACTTCTTCCGATACTACACTCGTGAAATGACGCCATACGAACCGCGCAGCAGCGGCTGAGGTCGAACCTAGGATGATCCTCGGTCGAACCTAGGATGATCCTCGGTCGATCCTCAGGTCAACCCAGGACGATCCGCGGATGACCAGCGGTTCAACCGCGGATGATACGAGGATCATCCGCGGATCATCCTAGGTTAACCGTGGATTTTGTTAGGTTACTTCTGAGCGGTACTGTTCTTGTGACAAACCACTGCTCTAGCATGTCATACTGCAGCGCTCAAAATAACGGGGGGTCAGTGGTCACTGATTTTCATAATTTGATTGCCAGAAATCAGTCATGGCAGATCAGCATGACCGTCAAATTATTTTGGTCAAATTATTTCTACCAGTGAACTTATTTTCTTTTACCTTGTAAACATTGTTTATATCATTGATTTATGTAATACAGTCAGTACACCTAAATGGCTTTAACAGGTGGCACCTTAATGGCTTAAAAAGTTTTAAAAGGCTGTTTACAGTAGTTTATTGATTAAACAAGGAAATATAAAGAACTTGAAAATTATATTTCATTTGAGGCCAAGTTGTCACACTGGGGGTTTGTCAGCAGAAGTGACGATCATTTAGGCCTTGTGTACAGTATATATTCATACGTACAGAGTTCTATTCATAAGTATCAGCAAGAGATGGAGGCAATGAAGACGAAGGTCAAACAGGCAACTACATGTATGAACTTGTCAGCCAGCACTATTACTAGCAATACCTCCAATGGCAATAGACAAATACCGAAACCAGTCACTACTGAGGTCGAGGGAGGCATACACAAAATTCTTCGAAAGGAGCTAAAGATCAATGGTCAGATTGGGCAACCTGGACAACAAGATAAACTTACTTTTATTAGTTTGGTGCGACAAATTGACAATGCTGTCCAAAGGGGATATTCTGAAACTGAAATTGGTGATGCTATTATAAGAGCAATAAACCCAAGCATCCAATTGAGGAGTTATCTCGAGACTCTTCCCGAATTGCCCCTGACAAAGCTTCGAGGAATCCTACGGTCACATTTTCAAGAAAAAAATGCAACCTTGTTGTATCAACAGCTTGCTAGTTTGGTACAGGATCCCAAAGAAAATGCGCAGAATTTTCTCATGAGAGCCCTGGGCCTGCGACAAAAGATTATATTTGCATCGAAAGAAGATGGTGTAAAAATCAAGTATGATCCCAGTCTGGTTCAAGGTTTTCTCCTTCATACAGTAGAGATTGGCCTCCAAGATGAGAATGTGCGATCAAAACTACGACCATACTTACAAGATGTGATGGTGACCGATGAAGTCCTGATCGAACAGATGAATATTGCAGTGGCTACCGAAACAGAACGACAAAGCAAGATCAATGCCAACCCACGTTCAAAGAGTTAGAGTAAACAACGTGACCATGAATGAGATCCTCGCTGACCAAGAAAAAGAGGCAGTCAAGAAGGAAGTGAAGCCAGGGAAATTTCAAACCATGCTTGAAGAGGTGAAGACGGAAGTGGCAGAGTTAAAAGTTGCAATACAGGCCCAACAGGCATCTTTATTTCACCCTACCGGACTGAGCAACCAATCCAGAGAAGACAAGGAAACCGAAGAGCTTGCAAGAGATGTGTGCAAAATGATTGCCCAAACTGTGACCACTGCTTTAGATGCGGTAGTAGCGAACACTTTGCAAGAGGATGCCGACAGGGAAATACGCCAAGATCAAGTGACCCGGAAAACGACAACGGACTACGGCCAAGGGACCGGAAGTAGTCGCTGATAACCATACAGAGTCCCACTGGTGTTCATGTTGCCAAAAGAAGACTAACAAGAATTTGTTGAGAAGATGCTCAAACTGCCAGCTGTTTAGTTATTGCTCAAAGGAATGTGAGAACTCTCACTGGAATGAACACAAAACAATGTGTAAAGAAATCAAAAAAATGAGGGAGCAGAACTGTAAAAGCAGACAAGGGAATGGTCAAGGACAAGACAATGATGCTTATATCAGTCATTTAACTCCGAAGGAACACGCAACAGTAGCAAGACTGGTTGGTAGACGCTGTTTGATACATTGTTGGATGGACGATGTGAAGACAAGCCCTGTGGGACACAGGTGCTCAGGTTTCCCTGGTCTCGGAAGAATTTCTGAAGAAAAACCTGTCGAATATTACAATACACCCTGTCTCAACCTTATTAGATGACGATACCAAGCTGAATATCAAGGCTGCCAATGGGACCGATATACCATACAAAGGCTGGACAGAAATCAATGTTCAATTGGGGCCAATGCTAGTAACAGAAGTAAGAATGGAACATCCAATCCTAGGTTATAATGTCATTGAAGAAATGGTTAATAACTCAGAGTACATAGTAGAAGAGTCAACAGACAAGATAATCCATGTGTTAACGGATGCCATTTTAGATACAAATACAACCAACATAGAAACATTGGTGAGCCTGATGAGAAAAACAACGGAACGAGACCTGTGCAATGTAAAGACAATTAAAAGAGACACAGTCATCCCCAAGAAACAAACCGTTTCTGTACCTTGTCGTGCCAACACTGGACCAGTCCAGAAGACTCCAGTTCTATTTGAACCTGATATTGAACAATTGCCAAGTGGTCTTCAAATATCGGACACCCTATTTTGTGTTGGTCGTGGAACGTCAAGTCAGTGTGTCAAACAGTGTGTCAGTGTGTCAAACACCACATGCCATGATATAGTCCTGAACCGACGGACAGTGTTGGGGAGATTGCAGCTGGTAAAGTCAGTCACACCACTGGAGGTAAAACTTAGAGAACAAGAGAGCTTCAAGGAATCTACTGCAACAGACAACAGTACTCCAGCACCTAAGAGACCTGAGACTACAACACAGAACTTAGCAACCAGAAAGGAGGGAGACAAACGACTGGACGGCATCGATCTTGGACAGCTATCTGCAGAGAGGAGGAAAATGGTAGAACAGATGCTGGGCGAAGAAATCGAATCATTCTCGGAAAGTGACGAAGACATCGGCTGTGCAAAGAACTTGAAATTGAAGATCAACCTCACAGACACCACTCCTGTACAAAAGACACACTCGTCAATTCCTCGCCCACTCTATCCAGAAGTTAAACAATACATACAAGACCTCCTAAATCGTGGTTGGATTAACAAGTCAAGATCGTGCTACTCCTCGCCGGTAGTCTGTGTACGAAAAAAAGACGGTGATTTACGACTGTGTGTTGATTATCGGGAGCTCAACAAGAGGACGGTACAAGATCGCCACCCAATTCCACGAGTTCAAGACACCTTGGATGGACTTGGAGGAAACCAGTGGTTCTCATTACTACACCAAGGTAAAGCGTATCACCAAGGGTTTATGGACCCCGAGAGTAAACATCTAATCGCATTCATTACACCTTGGGGGTTATATGAATGGGAGCGGATCCCTTTTGGATTAACTAATGCCCCTGCAAGCTTTCAAAGGTTTATGGAAGGATGTCTTGAAGGAATCCGGGATGATTTCTGTATCCCTTACCTGGACGACATAATTGTCTTTAGTCAAACCTTTGAGGAACATGTGGAACATATTCGAAAAGTTCTACAACGTCTTCGGATGAATGGAATTAAAGTAAAAGCTCGGAAGTGCAAATTGTTCAAGAAGGAAGTGTGTTATCTTGGACGAGTAGTGTCGGCTGAAGGCTATCGAATGGATCCAGCCAATCTGGAAGCAGTAACGTCCCTGAAGAGCTCGTCGCCACGAAACGTTGGGGACGTTCGCAAAATCCTTGGATTATTGGGGTAATACAGAAGATTCATTCCCAACTTTTCCAAAAGAGCCTGTCCAAAAGTGGGAAACAAGTTTCATCAACGAAGAAGACCGGTAAATTGGCAAACCAAACACCAAAACGCATTGTCAACACTTATCGATGATTTGGTCAAGCCGCCCATCTTGGCATACCCTGATCATAGTAAGGCGTTCGTACTACACACAGATGCATCGGAAGCTGGTCTGGGGGCAGTACTATACCAGGACCAAAAAGGAGAAATGAGAGTGATCGGGTATGGATCACGGACATTGACAGCAGCCGAAAAAAACTATCATCTACACTCAGGAAAGCTAGAATTCTTAGCACTAAAATGGGCTATATGCGAACACTTCAGAGATTATTTGTACTACGCCCCGTCATTCCTGGTGTTCACTGATAACAATCCGTTAACTTACATCATGTCATCAGCCAAACTAAATGCTACGGGACATCGGTGGGTCGCTGAGCTGTCAGACTTTAACTTCCAGATTAGATACAGACCAGGTGCAAACCACCAAGACGCAGATGCCCTTTCGCGTCTACCACTTGACTTTGAAAAGTATATGAATAAGTGTACCCAAGAAATAAATCAACAAACAATAAATGCCACCTTCGATGGAGCCAAATTACAAGAGAATAAAAATGTTAATTGGATTACAGCTATTGGAGGAAATGCTACACAGATATGGCAAGCCCACTGTCACATCCAAAAGGTAGCACAGGTATGTCAAGTTGATCTGGAAGAGCTAAAGAAGCTCAGCGAGAAGAAGAAAGCATTGGTCGAGTTGTGAAATACAAACTAACTGACCAAAAAAGCAGCCACCCAGTGCAATGAGGGAAGGAGAGAACCGAGAAACTAAAAACTTGATGAGGGAATGAATCGTTTAAAAGTTGGGGAAGATGGTATTCTAAGAAGAATAGTCGGGGGAAACAAGCAGATCATTCTACCGATAAACCTTCGCCAACTAGTCTACAAAGAATTACATAAAGAAATGGTACATCTCGGGGCAGAAAGAACATTCCAACTAGCCAAAGAAAGATTTTACTGGCCACATATGTGGTATGACATCGAGCACCATACTGTATAACCAAAGTTTGTCTATGTTTCAAACAACGACGACCTCACCACAAGCAGTTCATTTGAACTAATCTCGATTGATTTCGTGCACCTAGAGAAAAGCAAAGGAGGGCATGAGTACATCCTAGTGATCATGGATCACTTTACAAGGTTTGCACAAGCTTACGCTACCAAGAACCGAACCAGCAGACAAAATATATAACGATTTTGCCCTACGCTTTGGTTTTCCAGTAAGAATCCACCATGACCAAGGTTCAGAGTTTGAAAACCAGTTGTTTCGCCACCTCGAGCAACACTGCGGCATCAAGCACTCACGAACTACCCCGTACCACCCACAGGGGAATGGGCAGGTAGAACGTTTTAACCAAACACTACTGGCAATGTTGAGGACATTACCCGATAACTGTAAATCTCAATGGTCGGAATATCTAAATAAAGTTGTTCATGCGTACAATAGTACAAGAAATTATGCTACCGGTTACACTCCATTTTTCCTGTTGTTTGGACGATCCCCAAGACTACCTGCATGTTTACATCGTCTTTGGCAATTGCATGAAACCGAATGGACGAAACCATGAAGGAGGCTTATGATTTCGCGTCGAAAAGAACCGACAAGAAGGCTTTATCGTCTAAACGCCGGTATGACAAGACAGTTCGTACAACTATCTTACAGCCTGGAGATCGAGTGCTTATTAGGAACTTGAGTGAAAGAGGGTCAAATCCACATGGTAACCAAGAGAATTGCGGATGACAGCCCCGTATACGAGGTTAAACATGAACAGGGAAATGGACGGACGCGTGTCCTCCACCGCAATCTATTGTTACCCTGTGATTGTCTACCATTTGAACCATGTGGATCAGAAAAGATTCCCATTAAGAGAAAACATGACCTACGATCTAGCCAACAGGCGGCGGAAACTGAGGACGACACCACGGATGACGAACTACCCTGGCACGAAGAAGGAACGCCGTTCGCATCACTACCTCAACAGAGTGTCCCGAGTGATGTGTGCACAGAAGTAATAGAAGAGCAGCTATTGCCACAAGAAGTACAACAGCCGACCTCAGTACATGAGGAGATGAGACAACGTCCGCAGCGAGCAAGACAACCACCGCAAAGGCTAACTTTCAATCGCCTCGGCGATGTAGCCTATCACGAACCCATGGTCAACCCAATGTTTATATACTACTCCGAGAATCAAGTTCCATACTGGATACCTGTTTATCCATTTTGGTTCCCTGCACAACAAGTACAATGGTGACAAAATACTAAGGAGTATGTTTATAGTCAAGGTTCTAGTTGAACTTGAACACACTTTTAAATTAGAGGGGGAGAGTGTTATACTTGCGACTCTCTCTTGGGGCACCTGTGCCCGAGCGACCTCGTGACAAAATGGCGATGTGATTTTGTTGTTGTTTCGATGAAAGAAATAAAGATCGTTTTATACTCGTTTCGAGTTTTATTTTAATCTAAGTCGAGTCTGGTTAACACTAACCACCGACTTTCAGCTAAAATTATGTTGAGCACTGTCGTACTGGTGTTTTTACTGCCACTGGTGATACGTCCGCTTACCCAGAAGGCAGTAGCTAGGCCACAGGGGAAATGGGGTGGTCAGGACCCCCACTTTTCTTCAAAACCAATTTTTGTAATTCTTCTAAATCCGATGAGAAACTGTTGGGGTCAACAGTCTTCATATTGTTACCAGAAGAGCAAGAAGTCTGCCCATTTGAGCCATGAAGGAGTTTCACCCAACCAACTGATAGAGTATCAGGTCAACCTTGTACCCATGGTCGGTCTTATTTCTGCTAGATTTGGATCAAGACTAATTTTGTGATACCTACTGTAATAACAAGGTATCTTGAAATACTGCTTAGGCTAGCTTAGCACTGGGCACATTCAACGCAGGCTCAGTGTATGAGATTGACGACAGATCGGTCACATTCCCAAAACTTCCGACATTTTAAGGAAAAACTTACGAATTTTCTCCTATGTTTTGTTTAAGACATTTTTATGAAATAATCTCAAGATATTCAGCTCCAATTCCCGCAAAGTGAATAATTGGATAACTCAATACCGTAAACCTGACGTGTTCAGTGCTATGCATTACAGATATTAGAAAAATAGCATTGCCGTGTTTAGTATTTACATTAAATTTCGTCTGCGTGTCAGGCGTTCTGCATTGGGGGGTAGCCTGTGTACAGCCTGAATATACACCTGTAATTCAGTCTGAAAATTCGCACGATAGTTTGGCGACCCCCCACTGAGCTTCTCAGATCTGAGAAGTAGATTTTAAGTGGTTTAATACTCATATCATTCATAATTGTTTATTTGATTGGATTATTTGAAGACAAGAGTTGTGATTTGGACAATCAAAATCTACTTCCAGATCTGAGAAGCTCAGCGGGGGGTCGACAAGCCTATCGTGCGAATTTTCACAGACTGAATTACAGGTGTATATTCAGGCTGTACACAGGCTATTGGGGGGGGGGCTAGCCTGCGTGTAAACGCCTGATTTTTCTTCGTCCTCATTTCTAGCCCAACTTACTTCTAAAAGTTTCCCACTTTAAACGAGCGCTGCACAATGCCTTCAAAATCTAATCAGCTATTACAGAAATCAATGCATTGTGATTGTAACATTGCCATTATCTGTGAATTCGTACATCTCTTTTATAAAGAATTTTCAGGTGGAGTTGTTAAAGATATATATATATATATTATTATATAGATACACATAAATTATATACATTTTCATTTTGTAAAAATTTCTCGAGGGCCACAAGTTTGTTGGTACTTTGTACTATTTAGTGTAACCCTCTTTAAATAAAGTTTCTATCCTATCCTATTTATTAAAGTCGGTAAAATATTTCGATATCACACCAACTATAACATCGAGGTTAGCAGGGTTTTTCTCATGTGGGGTCTTTGTCAAGCGGGGTTTTTGTCATGAATTCATGATTATTATATTGGCATTCTCTTTGGTTTCCTCTTAGGCTGTCGCGCCCATATGCCTACGTAACCTACTGTAACTTTATACCTCCTGCAGACGTACAGTATGCACTTGCCACCTTTTGCTTTTATTAGGCAACCACTGAAGCTCCAATGTTGGCAATTACTTCCTTCTTTATTCGCCTCGTCATGGTTCCAGTACACTTGCCGCCGAACATGTATCACCAATTACCTGGATATAATATGAAAAGGGGAAATAAGAGAACTTCAATGTGTCGAAAAATACTTGGCAATGTTAGCAAAATCCATCCCCATTTTCTTTTTTCAGAATTTTGTAAAGTGTCTTTGTGGAAAGTTGCGGACATATGCTTCATTATCTGAAGAAAAACGAAAAATGATCGAGAAAGGACCAAAATTTGAGGCGTTTCTTTCTGGAGAAGTTAAACCAAAGAATAATCCATATAAAAGAATAAAGGGAACCAGGTGCATATTTAATACGATTCAGGATTATTATTTATAAAATAACATGTACACAACAAGCAATTTGATTGGTCAATACCCGTGCAGGATGAGAGTATCCTGCACGTGAATTTACAGCAATTTTAAGTGGCGTTTTTCATCTCATTCCGTTTATCGTTATAAGTTAAAATAAAACTCTCAAAAAAAAAACAGAAGTATATTTAGTTTTTGTATTGTGAGAAAACTATTACCGAGAAAACTGATCGTCTTATCCATTTTGTGTTCAATAGCGAAGTTAAACAAAACAACGAGGTTTGAAAAGGGCATGTTTTGAAAGCAACAAACTCGCGAGAATAATATACTGTTTAAATACCTTCTATTTTCTTGCCTGATGAACTCACTGGGAAAAGAACAATCTTTATCTATACGAAGTAAAATACCCACAGCTCTACTTAAAATCCAAAATCTTCTAGTGAAATTGTGAAAAATACAGCGAAGACCTTTCCAGAGCGACAGTTGCTGCCCATAGTATCTGTCTGTTCGCTTTGAAACAACAAGCCAAACCCTGAGACGGCTGATTCTAGTAACGATGAAGCTTTTGCCTAAAACTAGTCAGTATTTTTGATATTCAAAGTCGAGTTTTTTATCCATATTCTTCTCTTTAATTGTTGTCGAACTCCTGTTGGAGACGAATTATGATTGGTAGTTGATAATTCTTGGGAGAATTTGTATTCTCATATTATTTTTGGATAAAATGCGTTATCAGTTCTCTGTCGTTATTTTATAAAATAAATACCAAATGGTTTTCCGTGCAGGATTCTGTGATCCAAACACTTGGGATGTTGCTCGACTTCCGAAAAGCTAAAAAACACTCGCCTATCGGCTCGTGTTTTTTACGCTTTTCGAAAGTCTCGCAACATCCCGCGTGTTTGGATCACAGTATCCTTCACGGAAAACCATTTGGTATTCCTTTAACAATATTAGGTTTGAAAGTAAAAAGGCAACGTTAACAAGTTTACAATAATATAGAAAAATAATAACAATATTAGTAGAAACATTGCAACTAAATCCGTTGCCGAGAGCCTAGTCACGAGTTCTGTATATATAGTGGTGGTAATATTACAAATAATATTTGGCATTTCACTCGATTAAACTACAGGTTCTCAGGATTTATGGTGAAGGAAAATTTCGAGTGTTGGAATATACATTTTAAGACCAAACCGGGACCAGTTGCGAAAAATGCAACGTAGAGGCCTTCCGGCTGGAATTGAACCCGCGACCCTGCGATGCTAGTGCAGTGCTCTGACCACTGAGCTACGGAAGCCGTTGCCGAGAGCCTAGTCACGAGAGCACTGCACAGGGTCGCGGGTTCAATTCCAGCCGGAAGGCCTCTAAGTTGCATTTTTCGCAACTGGTCCCGGTTTGGTCTTAAAATGTATATATTCCAACACTCGAAATTTTCCTTCACCATAAATCCTGAGAACCTGTAGTTTAATCGAGTGAAATGCCAAATATTACTTGTTATATACAAGCTAGTTTGATTTACAACTATAAAACTAAAAATATTTCATTCGGAAATTTTGGGTTGGCCCACCCCCCCCCCCCCCCCCCCCAATTATGCCATGTTAGCTACGGCCTGTACGTGACAAATTAGACGTGTTATTTAGTAACCGTCAAACTAAATAGTGTGATTTTACAACATGAAGTTAACCCTTTAAGTAAACAAACTTCAAAATGTAAATATGTTGTCCCCCCAACTGGTTAATAAAATTTGGCTACTCTTACTCAATTGCTAGAGGGTAATTTCCTGTCTTGTTACAAATCATTACATTTCAATTATAGATATTTTGATATGTACTTTCTAGATTAAGGCTGCCACCGTGGCTTAAAACACAGATTCCCATTGGCAAGAACTATTATGAACTGAAAGAATCTTTGAGAGATCTTAATCTGTCTACTGTAAGTTTAAAATTTACTTTTTCTTATTTTGTGTTTTCAAGGCAAGTTTTCGCTCTCCATCTGAGTCTCGGTAGCTCAATGGTTAGAGCGTCTCACCGGCAATCAGAAGCGATCGTCCATGTATCGCTTGATTATATATTTTTGTGGGTAATACCAATTTTAACGTATATCTATAGGTGTGCGAGGAAGCCAAGTGTCCAAATATCGGCGAATGTTGGGGTGGATCAGATGGTAAAACAGCAACTGCAACAATCATGGTAATTTTGGTAGTCTTGTTACCTTGGGATACCTTCATACAACGAACACTTAAAGTCCTGCTTTGATTTACATGTAACCTAAACTTAAAATAAGTGTACAGATATACTTTACTTTCTGTCTACTCTGCACTAGTACAGCCATATTTTGAATATTGTTAAGAGTTGTGGGATGTATTTCGGCTGTGCCAAGCAAAATGATTGCGAAATCTTCATATTAGATTTCTTATGGATATAAGTAATGATGTCCATCACACTGAAGTGAAAAATAAATTCGGAAGAAACTCTCTAATTTGAAATAACTTTTAAAATTATAAAGACTGCCCCACAGCTTTCTCATATTTCACTTCGATCCTGAGATATTCAGATTTGTTTGCTATACTGCATACGTCACGCTGTATAATAACTGTTGTTTATCTTCGAGATTAATCAATTAAATTACTCAAAACGTTGCATGTTCAGTGTTATATGGGACACATACGTGTACATGCACAGTATAAATTGATTTTGTTTGATAACATCAATGATATTCCTTATTTTACTGAAATCATTATGCAGTGTGACGTATGCAGTCTCATGCTATGGGAGAGCTGTAATCTTAATTTGTAATTTGAAAAGTTTTTTCAAATAAAAGCGTTTCTTCTGAACTTATTTTTCACTTTATATACCGTTTAATGAGTTTTTTGAAGTACAGGTACGAATTGAACCGTTAGCAATACAGTCGGCGAATACCGTCCGAACCAAAGCTTTGTGTTCGTTGTATGAAGCTAGATAGATCAACTTTATTTAAACACGAACCTCGTCAAATGTAGTTGGTTTCCATGGTGGCGTGATGGGTAGATAATAAGATATATGATAATAAGAATTTCAGAATCATTCTCAGGGTAATATGAAAATTAATCGACATGATCCTACACTACTGAGTCGACAGAAAATTGTTGACTCCATCGACTCAGTATACTGTAGGCTAATCGTGTCGATTAATTTTCATGTTATCCAGAGCTGATGATTTTGAAATAGAATCGAAACCCTACACATTCTTACAGATGATCATAAGCGTTAAGATGTCGCGAAAATATTTCATGCACTTAAATGGATAACAATTAGCACACTGTTCCTGGTTGACGAGGTACTGTAGCTCAACTGGTAGAGCAGCGGACCGAAATCCCTAATGTGCCAGTTCAAATCCCTCTCGAATCGACAATTTTCCGTCGACTCGATAGTGTAGTAATCATGTCGATTAATTTTTATGACAATATAAAGTAGTACCGTACAAAGACAATGTAAGCCAATTAAAAGACGCGAGCAACAACTTTCTGACTAACATTCTGTTATTGTACAAGGTAAGAGGTTCCATGTTTTAGCTCCATCGTACATGTAGCTGAAGCTCTTTTTCATACTGTTGGTTCTTCGTTGAGATATACATGTATACAGCCACACAGATTATGGCTTGGAATTTTAGACTTCTTTATAAATAGATCTGTAAGAGATTTTGCCGTAAGTCATTCCATACTTTAAACATCAAGTTGATTGTTGTCTCTGGACATCAAGAGTATCAAGCCTACTGCATTAAAGGATATATCAAGTTAAAAATAAGTTGGAAAGAAACTCTCTATATTTGAAAGAACATTTCAAATTACAAAGATTGTCCTTTACAACTCTCCCATGACTCACTTCGCTCTTAATTATGGAGGTTTGTTTGTTATGCGCATGACACCACTGCATTACGCCACACTTCGGTAAAGTAAGGAATATAATTGAGGTTATGAAACGAAGTCAATTGAAACTGTGCATGTGCGCGTATGTATCCCATGGCACTAAACAGGCAAAGTTTCGAGTAATTTAATCGAATAATCTCAAAGATAAGCAACATTTCCCCATAAGTCATATACATATTGAACGTATGCAGTGGTGTAATTTACATTGCAAACAAATCTGAATATCTCAGGAGCATGTACTGTAGTAATACTCAAAGTGAGATATTAAGAATTTATAATTTCAAAAAAAATTTCAAATAAGGGAATTTCTTTTTTTTATTCATATAACCTTTAAAGGAAAAGGTCACTCCATAATGCATGTTCTTTTTTCTTATCAGTAAAATGTAAACATATCGTTGAGATACTGATCGCGTGTTCTCAGCTTCGAAAGTAAATCACATCCTATTAAAATTCGTATTCAAAAGAGCAAAAATATTCGACTGTGAAGGTCGCCATGTATTGAAGACTGCTAAGCAACCTGGCACTACTTTTGACATTGAAGAGTCATACTTGTTTACAAACGCAATATTAATGGCTGTTCTTGAACCGTAACGTTTCGAGACAGAACGTTTGCCTAATCCTGATGATAAACATTCTGAAAACGCATACAACATGTGCCTAATTCCCGCTAAAGTCAAATTGGACTCTTTGACGTCATATTAAGTTCAAAATGGCGGCTTTCACTGTCGAATATTTTGGCTCTTTTGAAGTCGAATTTCAATAAAATAGGGTGCACTTATATAATCATTGATTACTCCTAGTCCATATATAATAATACACTACTGTATTTATAATGCAAAGGAAATACTGCATGTCATGTATTGTAGTGATGGCGCAGGCGTTTTTCCTAAAAATGAATAATCTTGGCATTCATTTCTTTTGTTTAGTAAGAAATTGTATATGTTATGTGTTGTGTTTAGCGTGTTTATAGGATATACATGAGCTTTATCTTATTAATTTCCAGCTTCTTGGAGATCAATGCACGAGAGGGTGTCGATTTTGCTCTGTCAAAACTAACAAAAAGCCCCCACCGCCAGATCCAATGGAGCCAGAAAACACTGCAACGGCAATCTCACAATGGGGACTGGGTTACGTTGTTCTTACTTCAGTTGATAGAGACGGTAGGGTCAACACTGTTTGCGTTGGTATATAATGTGGCTAACGCGGATGCAACGAGTAAAATATTGCAGGTTACATGCATATAGTACAAAGTTAGATAGATACATGTATAATTGAGCGTATATTCATTATACAAATATTGTGGAGTAGATGCTGAAATAACAGATTTTTATTCCTGCATGCATCCCAGGACGGAGCAATACATTTTGAATCATTTTAGTAAAATATTTTACGCAAAGATTTTATCATTTGGATTTAGGATTATAGTGATTTAGTTGTATTATATGTATTATATTGATTGTATTATGCGTATTATATTGGCTATTTTATATGATTATAGTGATTTACTAGCTGTTTGTTTTAATCTCCTTTAGGCCCCACCTCTCTCCCTTTTTTCTTTTTTTACCAACGATAACTTAGCAAGAAGGACACTTTCTCAAAATGTTTGCCAATACTATTTATTAAGGCCTTTACTTTGGACCATATAAATCGGCCATTCCTTCTCAACTTTTGATCTCGGTACCTCTTCCTACTCCCTTAATTCCTTACGTATTCAGTAGAAGTGATTTGGTGGTCGATATTTTTCAAAACATACTTATATAAGTTAGCGCTCACTGGAATCTATTCGCAAAACATCGGTCTGTTGGCCGCCAGCAACCAATAATAACACAGCTGCATACGTTTTTTTACGTTAAGAAACGAAATATCTTTGTATGCTCATTTTTAGATTTACCAGATGGTGGTGCCTCCCACTTCGCTGAAACTGTTTTAAAAATTAAGGAAAAGTAAGAATAGTTTATTAATAGACCTTGTTCGTGATAAAGGACCACCAGTTTAATATTTATTATACTTTCATAATATATAGTTTTGTGTATTTTAGTTTAGCAATTCTAGCCTCGTTCTTGTGTATATATTTCCAAGGCTAGCGAACCATAGGGCTATTTCGGCTTATACAGGGAAAGTACTTTCGAATTCCCAGCTTCCTATTGTGTTTTAGCTTCCTATTGTGACAGTCTTAGTCCATGGTAGGCAAACTGACTAGCTGTGGGTAATTCCCAATTTGACGTCCTTATTAAAGGGTATATGAGTGAAGAATAAGTTCGGTAGAAACTCTCTTATTTGAAAGAACTTTTGAAATTATAAAGATTGTCCTTTACAGCTCTCCCATAATTGAGATATTCGGGTTTGTTTGCTATGTAAATAACACCACTGCATGGTCACACTGTATAAGATCTTACTGGGGAATGTTATTTATTTTTCAGATTATTAAATTAAATTACTCGAAACTTTGACTGTTTATTGTCATGGGATACATACGCGCGCACATACATGCATAGTTTCGTTTGATAACCTTAATTATATTCCTAATTTTACTGAAGTCATATCAAGAGCGAAGTCAGATATGAGAAAGCTGTAAGGGCCAATCTTTATAATTTTAGAAGTTCTTTCAAATAAGAGAGTTTCTTCATATACCCTTTAACGAAAGTCTACTATATCGCTCATTTTAACCCCTCTCTCGATACCAATATCCGATTATTTCCACGCTTTTTAATCCAGATACCTTTCTTTTGTTTTCACTTCATCACTTCTATTTTTGTATCAGTTAAGTATATTAGTCGAAACCGTGTAATTTGTTTTCACTCTCAAGATGTATGACGAAACGTTAGTAAAATAGATGTTTTTCCAAATTTGATGGGCAATTATCTTCCTGGCAAAGCTAGGAGAGCTAATTTAGCTGAAAGAATATTAATTAATTAATACTGAAATGAATATTAAATTAGCGGCCGTTTATATTCAGTAATCTATGTCTTTTGTGGTGTGTCATATATCATCGAAAAATCAAAAAAATTGCATGGTTGCAAAATTTAGTATGCAAGGTGCGTGGTTATATTCGTGATTAACTAGTTAAATTGTTTATAAATGTGCATGCTCCTGACTGAGATGGTAGAGCGAAGGTTACAATTACAATGTGTACTCGTTCAATGTGACATGTGTACTGCCAGTCTGCGACAGTGGCGTAGCTACATATTCATTTACATGCGGCTATTTTTAAATTTCTAGAAACCCGTCATTGTTAGTTGAATGTCTTACCCCAGACTTTAGAGGAAACAGGGATCATGTGAATATAATTGTGAAATCAGGATTGGATGTTTTCGCCCATAATGTTGAGACTGTGGACAGACTACAGTTGTGAGTAAATTTGATATGGTAATTGACTGGTCTCAACATTAAAGTTAACTATCGAGTAGTTGGGAGTATTTTATATCTCCCATGAAACCATTTGTAGCGCCATTTATGTCAATCGAATACTATTTTCTCGTATTGAATAGTCTACAATAATTTAATATTTATTTTTATTTTTATTTTTGGCTGTCATCAACACAAAAAGAGAAATAATAAGTTACTATAAAGACAGCTCAGGAACACCAAGCCAATAACGTTGCGACCTATAAAATATAACTTTGATTCGACCAAGTAAAAAAATATAGTTGGTTATCGTCCTAACATTAAAAAAAAGAAGAATGAGGGCACTTTTTATTTCTTATTTTTTTCAAGATGGCTTCTACGAAATGGCCATCACCTACCAAGACCTAATTTTAAGATTATTTAACGTTGTATTACAAGCACAAACAAAAACCATGACAGAATCGAATGGATTTCTCTGCAACTGCTTCGATACAAGATTGCGTCATGCCGCCAAATGACAAATTGTGGCGCGTAAATCCCGAAATTAACCGAAAAGTCCCGAAAGTTGTCGAAAGAAAGATACTGAAATGCACGAAAAGGGCCGAAAGGTGGCGCAAAAGGCCCCGAAAACATACTTTCAATGCAAATAAAATAAAATAAAAAGTAATGATAACTTACGAGAGTATTGATGGTATGTAAATAAGAAAATCAATAGCAAGAGTATCATTTTAGAAGCTAAATAGTAGCACTAAACAGTGGCGAGCTCCTATTAAGCCTCGGCTCGTGTTGCATGTAGGGTAAATGATTTAATTACAGTACAATAAGAAATTTAAATTATTTTAAATTTAAAATTAGTTCACTCCCTTTCGTGCAATTGTAATCCTCTAATTGTTTCTTTTTAATTGAACTCTAAGCACTGTAAGTTGGTGTCATTTAAATGCGTTTATAACCGTAAGTTGTTAATATATAGTGAGAAACCCGCATTTTAAAGCCAGTCCAATCTAAATACTAGATTAAAACTGCTGAGTACTAGACTAAGATCAAATTTGTTAAAATAATTGTAAATCTCGAAAACCTGCGGTATGTTTTTAATTTATGGGCCAACCAGCAAAGTTCGTCTGTATACAAGAACTAGAATTTATTTTTTGAATTCGTTTTATACAGACTCGTACGTGATCCAAGGGCAGGATATGAACAATCTTTAAATGTATTACGTCACGCCAAAAGCCTCCGACCTGACCTGGTGACTAAGACTTCCATTATGTTAGGTGTTGGAGAAAGAGACGAGGAAGTGGTACAAACAATGACAGGTGTGTCATACAGGTTTAACTAAGGAGCCTATGTGTGATATTTTTGGTTACGACTGTCGTAATGGTGTGTGCGATTTTTGGTTACGATTGTCGTAATGGTGTGTGCGATTTTTGGTTACGACTGTCGTAATGGTGTGCATGCTATTTTGTATTTTTGGTTGCAACTGTCGTAATGGTGTGCATGCTATTTTGTATTTTTGGTTACGATTGTCGTAATGGTGTGTGCTATTTTGTATTTTTGGTTACGACTGTCGTAATGGTGTATGCTATTTTGTATTTTTGGTTACGACTGTCGTAATGGTGTATGCTATTTTGTATTTTTGGTTACGACTGTCGTAATGGTGTGTGCTATTTTGTATTTTTGGTTACGACTGTCGTAATGGTGTGTGCTATTTTGTATTTTTGGTTACGACTGTCGTAATGGTGTGCATGCTATTTTGTATTTTTGGTTACGATTGTCGTAATGGTGTGTGCTATTTTGTATTTTTGGTTACGACTGTCGTAATGGTGTGTGCTATTTTGTATTTTTGGTTACGACTGTCGTAATGGTGTGCATGCTATTTTGTATTTTTGGTTACGATTGTCGTAATGGTGTGTGCTATTTTGTATTTTTGGTTACGACTGTCGTAATGGTGTGCATGCTATTTTGTATTTTTGGTTACGACTGTCGTAATGGTGTGCATGCTATTTTGTATTTTTGGTTACGATTGTCGTAATGGTCTGTGCTATTTTGTATTTTTGGTTACGACTGTCGTAATGGTGTGCATGCTATTTTGTATTTTTGGTTACGACTGTCGTAATGGTGTGTGCTATTTTGTATTTTTGGTTACGACTGTCGTAATGGTGTGCATGATATTTTGTATTTTTGGTTACGACTGTCGTAATGGTATGTGCTATTTTTGGTTACGACTGTCGTAATGGTGTGCTTTTTTATTACCTATAAATGTTGAAAAATAGAGAAAAACCTGTCCGTTTAGGTCGAATTATTGACACGAGTCAGCCTTCCAGTTATATATAGAGTTCAGTGACCCTGAATTGACATACTGTACAGTATCAGGACTTTCGTTAGGACTCTCGTTAGGACTCTCGTCAAACCATTGAGTGATATCCGTATATTTTTAACGAGAATAAAGATTAAAATAAAGATGGGCACCCTTGGGGAACAATATTTTATGAATAAATATGAAAGCTGCTAAATTTTCAAAAGAACTGGATGTAATATGAAGAGAACTTCAATACAGTATGTCGAAAAATACTTAAGTTAGAGTACATACGTATTTTCAAAGACGACGTTTCGGACGATGTACCCTTCTTCAGGTCAGATGGACACACATCGTCCGAAACGTCGTCTAATAAAATATTAAGTATTTTTCGAGCAGTATTGTATATCTACCTGTTTCGTATATATAGACGAAAACTAACTAAGTAACCTAAAATTTCATAAAAAACTAGAGTGGGAAAGGTGGTAAACTACCAAGATTTTTAGTAACGAAACACTGACGTTTCGAGCGGAGCCCTTCATCAGAGTAAGACGAAATGAAATAAAATAAAATATATAAGCCCTTTTATTTTATTTCATCTCGTTTTACTCTGATGAAGGGCTCCGTTCGAGTCGGTATTTCGTTACTAAAAATCTTGGCAGTTTACCACCTTTTCAATTTGCTAAAATGTCACACTCTATTTTATGACAAAATCACTGCTTACCTTTCTACAGATCTTAGAAAAGCTGATGTGGATTGCCTAACTCTTGGACAGTATATGCAACCAACCAGGTCGCATCTCAAGGTATTTAAGAGAAACGCAATGTAAATATTGTAATCTGATTCACTGATTGGCTACGCTACTCGCTATATAATTGTCGTTAGCCCAAATATCGATCATCACCTGTCACCAATCCGCGATTCTGATTGATTAATCAAATCATCTATCAAGCGATATTTAGGAATTGAAAAAAAACATGGCGTCTTATTTCCTATTTATGTATTTTAGCATCATAACTTATTTTGTATTTTAACTTTGATTCTTATGCATAAGAATCAGGAGGGCTCATATTGATAACAATTCTAACGTGGAACCTCTTTAAATAAAGGTTTTACATACATACATATATTTTAAGCAAAGTTTATGCAAATTGACTGTCATAGAGAGAACAAGAACAGCAAACGAATGACGTTATATTGTTGACTTGGGTTCGTTTAAACGAAATAACTGAAGACAAAACATATTTCAAAATCTCGCTCGCTTGGCTTCGTTATTAATTTTAACTGAATAAAAAACACTAAAAGGTTGTTTTACTCTCGAAAGAGTGAATGGGAGTCTTGCCTCGAACGAAAACGTCTTCGCTCGAACGAAAGGGATTAACCGTGCTCGGGTATAATTGTTTAATATTTTAAAGCTATAATTGTTAAGCATATAACAGTCTCTGTGCTGTCTTTATTACTGTACAAAGGCGATTTCATTGTTGAAAGTTCAAACTCCACTGTTTTGTCAAATAGTGGTATTGTGGAAGTATTTAATACCAAAATGGTTATGCAGATGCCGTGTTTTTCGATATATAAGACCCCCGTGGAATGACTGGTCAAAGTACCAGTAGTCCAAAAAGCACTAGTATTTGAATCCTCATTTTTTGGTCAAGTGATATTCACTGCTCGCATATAGAGATGAATAAAGGAATTCCATATATCTTGACCAAGATTAACTTGTTTCGTTATATTATTATTCTTTATTAGGTTTCAGAATATATAACACCACAAAAATTTAAATACTGGGAAAATGTTGGTGAAAAATTGGGTTTTGCCTATACAGCAAGTGGTCCATTAGTCAGATCATCATACAAGGCTGGTATGTTTAGTTTAGTTTATTACTGTTTTAGGTGAACGGAATACCCTAACAAGCTAGAAGCTCAATTGCTAGGGGTTGCTACGATTTAAGGTCGTTATCCGAGAAGACCCGAAATTCTTACCATTTGCTGATATTATTGCAAAGGCAGCACTTTCTCCTCCATTATTTCTAAGACCCCGAGTATTGGTCTGACCAAGGATTTGAACCTACGTCTCCCATCTCTTAGACATATATGTTTGGTAACCACTAGATCACAATTCATTTTTCTCATTCTTTAATATTTTAGTATGCATATTTTTAGTATATTTGAGCGCCAATCTTATGTTTTAAGACATTTTATTGCCAGGGCAACTCTGCTTGCTTTCACATCAGTTACTGTAACGTTCCCTCTCTTTGAATTCTAGAACTTTCATTATCTTATGTAGTTTGTAAGTATTTCTAACATAAACTAGTCGGCTTCCTCACCAAAAGTAAGCATTGTGATCTGCATTAGAAGAAACCACTTTCACAACGTCAAGTTGTTACTCACTTCTTGTACAGTAAGCACTGGTACAGTGTATCTAATGAAAATTTTGGGTGTTAGGTACTTAAAAAGATTTTTAATAATTTTACCAAGTAAAAATAGTAAAACCTGTCGGACTTAAAGAACTAGGCCCTGAAATGTGTATCTGAAATGTACAGTAATGTAGTGATTTATGTAATATAAATCAAAAGTACTGAGTCTAAATTTACCGTACAGTATTGTGCTTGTTTGGGATTTTGCTAAAGTACAATTAAAAAACCTATTTTAGAACCTATTTCCTGAATTTCAGGCTAAAAGGTTTCTTAGTTAGTGGGATCTAAAATTCAAAATTTCTGTCTGAGGTTCTTATTACCAGGTGTTTACTGTATCCCACAATGTAAAGCGAGCGTGCAGGTTTATCGAGATTCGCGCGATATGTGTATTGCCAAGTGTTTCCAAGATAATTAATTATTAAGATAATTATTTATTAAGATAATTATTTATTAAGATAATTATTTATTAAGATAATTACTTTTTAAGAGAATTACTTTTTAAGATAATTACTTATTAAGATAATTACTTATTAAGATAATTATTTATTAAGATAATTACTTATTAAGATAATTAGTTATTAAGATAATTACTTATTATGATAATTACTTATTAAGATAATTACTTATTAAGATAATTACTTATTAAGACAATTACTTATTAAGATAATTACTTATTAAGATAATTACTTATTAAGATAATTACTTATTAAGATAATTACTTATTAAGATAATTACTTAAGATAATTACTTATTAAGATAATTACTTATTAAGATAATTACTTATTAAGATAATTACTTATTAAGATAATTACTTATTAAGCTAATTACTTATTAAGATAATTACTTATTAAGATAATTACTTATTAAGATAATTACTTATTAAGATGATTACTTATTAAGATAATTACTTATTAAGATAATTACTTATTAAGATAATTAGTTATTAAGACAATTAGTTATTAAGACAATTACTTATTGAGATAATTACTTAAGATAATTACTTATTAAGATAATTACTTATTAAGATAATTACTTATTAAGATAATTACTTATTAAGATAATTACTTATTAAGATAATTACTTATTAAGATAATTACTTATTAAGATAATTACTTATTAAGATAATTACTTATTAAGATAATTACTTATTAAAGGTGGGTTACAGTCCCTTCTGCGCATGTGCGGGGTTTGTTTATGTAGGAGACTCCTCACCGGAAATGGCTACTATATTATTTTAAGCTCGTTGTTTTTATCGCAAGCTGGCGATTCAAGTCCTTTGATATCGAATCCTAATTTACTTTACTATTGGATCCAGCTAAGTTAAGATTCAATACTAGACTGGTAGAGATGCCTCTAAAGACTAAACTGTATTTATTTCACACGCACGAGACATGGCGAATATCCTGGTCAATTTCTACGGCTACTATGCTTCGAAAACCTCTGGGGAATCGCCGCCGAATCGAAGAATCAGTTCATTTTGATAAGCATTTCATAAAATACAACAAACCTTTGACCATTTAAAGGCGTTCCATGTTCTTTAAGATACAGTAAACTCGCACGGCTTTCGAGTTTTTTTATTGACATGACAATGCATATAATCCGATGACCGACTTCGATTATAACTTTAAACATACTATAAATACACCACACTATAATAAGGTACATATATAAAGTAATATATATATATCTATATATATAGTTATTTTTTCTTGCTTGAGACTTTTACTAATGAAAGAGAGCGTTTGTTTACATTGTATAAAAATATGCTTGACATTGACTCGATTGTCTCCGGGGTTGTTAGAGTTTACCGTTTTAATACACACGGCTAAAAAATCGACATCAGAGCATGTATTAAAGAACATGGAAGGCCTTTAAAGGTCAAAGATTTGTTGTATTTTATAAAATGCTTACCAGAATAAATTGATTCATTGGTAGACAAGCAAATTTGATGTTGTCATTGAAGCTCCCCCGAGAATTTCACTCGTATTTCACGGCATCGTAGTCTTGTGACATTGTTCATATTTAATCAATTATTTTCTTCTTTGAATTTCTTCCATGTCGTGCGTGTGAAATAAATACAGTTTAGAGACATCTCTACCAGCGTAGAAAAATAGATTGTAATTCGAAATCATATCCTATTCTCACGCTTGCGATAAAAACAACGCACTTATATAGCAGCCATTTCCGGTGAGGAGTCTCCCAACATAAACAAAACAAGCAAAACGTAAACAAACCCCGCACATGCGCAGAAGGGACTGTAACCCACCTTTAAGATAATTACTTATTAAGATAATTACTTATTAAGATAATTACTTATTAAGATAATTACTTATTAAGATAATTACTTATTAAGATAATTACTTATTAAGATAATTACTTATTAAGATAATTACTTATTAAGATAATTACTTATTAAGATAATTACTTATTAAGATAATTACTTATTAAGATAATTACTTATTAAGATAATTACTTATTAATATAATTACTTATTAAGATAATTACTTATTAAGATAATTACTTATTAAGATAATTACTTATTAAGATAATTGCTTATTAAGATAATTACTTATTAAGATAATTACTTATTAAGATAACAAGACGCCCGCTAGGCGTTAACTTGGGCTACTTAATCACTGGACAAATTAGGGAGATATGGCGTGGATATTGCTTGCAGAGGTTGGGCTGGGGGTATGGGTGCTTACCTCGGCTTTGCAGCCCGAGGAATGAAGAAAAATCAGGCGTCTACACGCAGGCTACCCCCCCCCCCAATGCAGAACGCCTGACACGCAGACGAAATTTAATGTAAACACTAAACACGGGCAATGCTATTTTTTCTAATATCTGTTCGATTGAAGGTCTTCGTGTGTCAAAATTTATATAAAAATCAACGGCAAGGTATACGAAACATATCAGTTACGAAATGACATCGGTTTAACTAACATAACAGCATTAAATCATCGGGTAAACAACGAATAGATCTTGAAGCCATGTCCTTTGATTTTAGAGGCGAGTCTCGCTTTAATCGCCAATACGCATTTTCTTATATAACATCTGATCTTCACATTTTAAGTAGACGAAACCTACAGCGTTCGATTCGCCAGATTCAAGTGATCATTTCGATATAGAATTGATGTAAATCGGATAAAAACACAACATTTCATGATTAATATTACGGAGTTTCACGGGATAAATGTCAATACAGTATAATAATATTTCCCTGCCCTTCGGCTGTCCTTTCCGTCTTCATGATTGATCTCTCATCTGTGTTTCTTTCATCTTCACATTTTAAGTAGACGAAACCTACAGCGTTTGATTCGCCAAATTCAAGTGATCATTTCGATATAGAATTGATTTAAATCAGACAAACACACAACATTTCATAATGATAAATATTACGGAGTTTCGCGGGATAAAATGATAAATGTCAACACAGCATAATAATATTTCCTTGTCCTTCGGCTGTCCATTCTGTCTTCATGATTGACCTCTTATCTGTGTTTCTTTTATCTTCACATCTTAAGTAGACGAAACCTACGGCGTTCGATTCGCCAGATTCAAGTGATCATTTCGATATAGAATTGATTTAAATCGGACAAAAACACAACGTTTCATAATGATTAATATTACGGAGTTTCGCGGGATAAATGTCAACACAGCATAATAATATTTCCCTGTCTTTCGGCTGTCCATTCTGTCTTCATGATTGATCTCTCATCTGTGTTTCTTTCATCTTGGAGAGAATCTTTGCAATGGTTTGCAGGTTTACAGGTCTCGGTAAACTTTCCAACTGCGATTCATTGTCAATAAAACGAAAGTCCGAAATCGCTTTGCCTTGCAACGACGTCTCTGTTATGTTGACGTTTCGTCCACGGTTCTCTCTTTAATCTCTCATCTGTGTTTCTCTCAGTCATCCAGTTATCTTGGAGAGATCTTTGCATTAATTTGCGGGTTTACAGGTCTCGTAAATGCTTTTCAGACTGCGATTCATTGACAATAAAACTGGCCGAAATCGCTTTAATTCGCTATTTATACGCCCACGCAATAATTACATTCTCTCGACGTATAAAATGACGAACACGACGAACATGAACATGACGAACACAGAAATCAAGCTGGATTTAAGACTTGTGCTCACCACAGGTGGCCCAAGTAATTACTTATTAAGATAATTACTTATTAAGATAATTACTTATTAAGATAATTACTTAAGATAATTACTTATTAAGATAATTACTTATTAAGATAATTACTTATTAAGATAATTACTTATTAAGATAATTACTTATTAAGATAATTACTTATTAAGATAATTACTTATTAAGATAATTACTTATTAAGATAATTACTTATTAAGATAATTACTTATCAATATAATTACTTATTAATATAATTACTTATTAAGATAATTACTTATTAAGATAATTACTTAAGATAATTACTTATTAAGATAATTACTTATTAAGATAATTACTTATTAAGATAATTACTTATTAAGATAATTACTTATTAAGTTAATTACTTATTAAGATAATTACTTATTAAGATAATTACTTATTAAGATAATTACTTATTAAGATAATTACTTATTAAGATAATTACTTATTAAGATAATTACTTATATAATTACTTATTAAGATAATTACTTATTAATATAATTACTTATTAAGATAATTACTTATCAATGTATTATGTTAAGTTACACAACATGAAATCAGAGTAACGTCAAAAGTAACAACTCAGTTGTACTGTATATTTTATATCCTATAGGCGAGTTCTTTTTGGCAAACTTAGTGAACAAACGAAAATCTCCTGGAAACCCAACATCAACTAGTTGAAGAGTGCCTCGTTATTTCCTGAAATTAATTTATTAGAGGTAGTTTACAGGTATATGAAGAATGGTTGGTATTTGTTCTACTTGTCAATTAATCGTATTAAAGTTTTTACCACCTCTGATACATAAGATGATAACAACTATACAAAATGTGATGTGCATACAGTGTTAAACAAACTTTTAGCAATTGTGTATTAGCACATGAATTAGACCTTTCAAATGTATATCTTAAGGGCTGATTACACGAGACCAGTACAAAAATGACTGGTAAGAATTGATGCCTGCAGCACTATGGTTTATATCATGATAAGTGATAATGAAGCCGATACATGGACGATCGTCAAGCTCATATCCTCAGAAAAATGTTTCTGATTCCCGGGCAGGAAACGAACTTGTAGTTGTAACCTTCTGATTGTTGGTGAGACATACCGAGACTCTCCATCTTGGTAGTTAAATGTTGGAGCATCTCACCGACAATCTGAAGGTTACAGGTTCGATTCCTGTCCGGGACAGGATATGAGCTTGACGATCGTCCATGTATCGTCTGTCTACTCCAAGATCTCCCACGTTCACTACAGCAGTGTATATATTAACACTGACATGAAACTGTTACAAATCTCAGTTTGTGATGCGCAATGGTAAAATTGATAGCAAAGACCGTTCGGGATGGCAAAGACCAACTATGAAATGGAAAATGGCGTCGCACAGAACAACTGTCGTTGAAGAGGGTTCATTTGGAGTAGTTTTTAAATGGGAATTAAGTTTCCCCCTGCTACTACCCATCCATTCATGTATTTTTCTTCTATTTTTTTTTGTATTATGAGTGGTAAAGTGTTATTAAACAATTAAACAATTTGCCATAACTTTGCACAAGAAAAATTAATTGAAGTGGAAACTATAGTGGGTCACCTATAGTTTGACGAAGCAGGATCTTTGGTTTGCTGGCCTGAGATTTCCCCATATAAACTGTGGCTGTCCAACATAAAAGGTGGAACCTAAAAGGGATAACTCAAAGGACCTTCACATTTTCTAGAACTAGTCTAATCTTAACCCTAACCTAACCAAAAATAAAGACCAGACAAAAACAGCAAGGTCCTTTTAAGTCATCTCATTTAGCAATTTCCAACACATAAGAACACCTGCAATATCTTAGTTGAACTATCTTATCACGGTTTTCTAAATAAAAGAATTTGGTGACCTTGAGTTGCCCTGCACAAATTACAATGCATGGTGTTTTCCATCTCGAAGTGATGTATTATTTAAAAAACGAGCAGTAGTGCTTTATCGAGTTTAAAACACAAGGCGATAACCGAGTGTTTTCGACCCGATAAAGCACGTATATATTGCGAGTGTATTTTTAATAGCAGAACGAACCATTTTAGTTCTGGCTTAGTGCTTTTGAAAATCAACGTTGACTGTACAGTAAAACCCAGCGAGAAATTTATTGAGCACAGCAAACGTATTTTATCACATACATAAAGAAACGATACGGTTACGATTTTCCTTATGAATTATTAATACGTTTTTGAAGTAATAGTTCAAACACGAGTAACTGAGTTCTTCCTCTGATTTCAAAACACCAAGAAGCAAGTTAAAAAACGAGGCAAAGTCGATCTTCGAGGTGTTTCGAAATTGGAAGAACTCTTTCTAAGTGCAGTTTGAACTTGCTTCTCAAACGAACCTCTATTTTGAGAAAAAATCTATATTTATGTAAAATCTTCCTCCTATTTCAAACTCTCCATCACGGAGCTAAATTTCTTTGGTTTTGGTTTATGAATTATTAATTATTAATTATAGCTTGAGAAGTAATATCAAACACGAGGAGAGTGTTTCATCACATATGCCAACACCGAGAAAGCACTTCTAGGTTGGATGAAACACTCTTATGAGTATTTGATATAACAACTTAAAGTGCCACTACGATCAAATTTTTACGCGTATTTATAAAGCAGAGCTTCTAAATATTGCTCGGTAGAAACCGTTTTGCGATTCGACGATGGCCAGTATTATTTTTCTTACTGGGAATCTGGAGTTGTTATTTCCGCCATTAATCGTTCATGTTCTTGACCAGCGTAACGAAGTGACGTCAGATTCTCAACGCGAAGACTCCACGTGGTTAATTCTTCAAGTAAATCAAGGTCGTTTTTTCAAATTCTTTGTCTGAAAGGCTGAACATTTCATCTACTTGTCGAAAAAAACAAGAAAACAAATAACCTCGACCGAAATGAGAATCTGACGTCACAAACAATATTACCTTTTGAAATTGCGGGCTCACATGGAACACGTTTTTAGTAATGGTGGCCTAAATAATAGTGATTTCAGAGCTCAAAATACTTACTTCAAAATACAATTTTTTAGTTTATTTTTACATCGATGATCACTTTCGACCCTGAAATACTATTATATGCTAAAGAAAATCTAAAAGACGGGGGTGAATTTTCATCGTAGTGGCACTTTAAACAAACCCGTGTTTTAGGAGAAAATTGAGAAGAAAGTTGGTGAATTTATGTAAGTTCTTCCTCGCATACCCAAGCCTCCGTCTTGGTAACTTTGTTATATCTTTATGAATTATTGAGTTTGAGATTATGTAAAGCCCTCAGGATGTTTGCTAATCGGGAGATTTTCGGGTTATCTAGTAGGTTAATCAACTAATTGAGTTAGAATGTACGAATTAATCAAGTGACAGAAATCAGCAGCAATTCCAGAATCATAAAGATCTGTAGTTGTATTCCAACATACAGTATATGAGGATAGTGTATTCCGCTCTAGGCAGTGCCACGCTGGGGGTCGCTTGTGAATTGTTTTGTGTGATACCAGAGTATTGTGTGGTGTTAATATTATTGTCAGTCGTTGAATAAAGACTACTAAACCTTTACAGTGCTAGTACCGGTGGAATTATACCAGCCAACCGAAATGTCTGAATTGAGAGTTGAAGTATTCGACGGGACATAGACTTAATCTTATGGCTAATAGACCTCTTTCATAATGGTGACCAATTTAAATATTATTTTATGTGTATATTAATTAGCCTTTCTGACCTCGTTTGTGCGTCTGTAATTCAAAAGAATGTTGGCTTCTTAACGAGGCCAGAAAAGAGATGCACATAAAAGAATATTTAAATTCATTTTCATTATGAAAGAAGTCTATAAGAATTATATTTTATTGTTCAACAAAGAAGTTCGAAGGGAAACAGGAAGCTCATCATGCCATAGCAAGTAAACGGAGCAGCGGTCATGTGTTTGGCCAGATTGAGTGATGCCGATCACGAAAGAGTTCGACAAAGTTGCTGTCAAGACGACTAGAAATGGCGGATAGAACTATAGAGCTAGCTGTAAAGGAGTCACACACGTCGAGATAAAAGTCGGAAACAAGATGTGCAAGGTAGACTGCTATGTTGTGGAGGCTACTCAAACAGCAATTATGGATTTAGATGTTTTAGGAGCACTATAGGCATTGTCCTAGACCCAAAATCTAAATCAGCCAAGTTAGACGGATCTGGAGTTGTATCAACCAGGAATATCTAGTGATCACGGTGACAAACACAGAAATGTTACCATATATACGAGTAGCTCAGACGTGTCCGGTAGGACCATAGAACACGGAAGTCTGAAGTTTGAAAGCACAATATGCATTTTACATACGGTTCAAGGAAAGGAGGCCTCATGATATCCTCAGTTTGTATAGCACCAGAGCTGGTAATTGAAGATGGACGAATCCCAATCTGCTTATGGAACATTTCAGATAAACCAATCCATGTATACATGAGCAACAGTAAAATAGCAACAGTAACAGAAGAACTATACCAGCCAGCTTCTACGACAGTCCAATATGATCCAGTCCCTGAGGTGCAGATTGGAAAAGAGCTAAATGACAGGGAGGCAACATAATTAAATAATCTACTAAAGCCTGGTTGCCATATGGTCGCTGCGCTGTCTTTACGGTCGCAGAAGTGAAGCAGTGAAGCGTGTTTCTTTTGTTATGACAAAAGAAACACGCTTCACTTCCGCGACCGTAAAGACAGCGTAGCGACCATATGGAAACCAGGCTTAAGGAAGAACGCTGACGAATTTGATTACCCTGGAAACGACCGACTGGAGATACAGATCCCATTACATGCCCACCAACACGTCACAAATTTGCCTTGACATAGAAGATCAACGATTCAGTGAAATAGTATTTGAAAGCAGGACACACCAGGCCATCAACATCTCTATGGCCATTTCCCATTGTGCGAGTCATGAAACCGGACAAAAGACAGTAAGACTGTGTTGATTATAAGCCTCTCAACGCTGTAAGTATAGTGTTTCCACTTTCCAAAATTGAAATTTCCTTTTTTTGTCCTGAAATTTCCTTTTTCTGACCGAAATTTCCTTCAAAAAATATCGAAATTTCCTTCAAATTTCCTTCAAAAAGTTTAGTCAAATTGAGCTGAATATTTTCCAAAATAGTCTGTCATGGACAAAATTTTCGCCTGGGTGTTCAATTTTCATCACTTTAACCTCGTACCCAGGGCCTTTCCATCTTAAGTGAGTTCAGTCACACCACCATGACGTCATAACTTTATTCAAGGATTATCTTTGTGAATTTGTGTAGCGTATCCTCAAAATTCTATTCTGTTTTTTGTTTACAACAAAGTAAGAAGTATTAAAATCATAAAATGTAAATAAAACTTGTTTTTCTGAAAGCATCCTAGTACTGTAGAAGTTAGAATATGTAATTTCTGTTAAATATGAATATTACAACTCAAATACTCAATAACCTGTGTTAGAGTAACTCAGTCTCAGTTAGTATTGCTACTGAATCGACAGAACTAATCAACATTATATAACTGTAAACTGTTCATCTTTAAGCACAGAATCAAAGTAGTTTGCTAAGAAACTCCTTTCTTAGTTCTTTCACTTGCGCATCAGTAGCATTAGATTTCATACTCGCAGCAAGTTGCAACATTTCCTTGTTGAGCTTCAAACTGGCAGCAGAAACATGTCGATTCTTCCTGCCCATCTTACTTTGAAGCAACGAAACCAAAGACGTCGACTTCAGTAAATTTCGGTGATCCGTCTTGACTAATTTCAGCTGACTGAAAACCCGCTCGACTGCTGCGTTGGCGAATGGCAGTGAGGAAAGTATGCCGACAAAGCTGATAAGGGCGGGGTACCTTGGTTCACCTGTTGGAGTCTTGGCATCTCGTACGGCTGGCCAGTATTCATCCCAGTGAACATCAGCGTTTGCTTTCTCCTCAAATGCATGCTGCCTCCATTCCATACCCAATCTGTTGATGTCGATGACGTATTGAACTTGGGTACGTTAAGATTAGCGGCATTGCAAGGCCGAAGACATTGCACGATGTCATGATATTCTGCATTCAAATCGAATCTACTCTGGATCTGCAGCACACTTTCGATTAGAAAGTTCTTACAGTCCGTGTAAAACTTGTCGACGTCTTCTTTCTTAGCACCGGCCTCGATCTCCTGGAGAGTAACTGTGGCTCCCATTCCAAGATACGTCTGGCGTAAAGGGACGTGTTGTTGGACGTCTGTGGCCGTGGGATCGAGATCTTTTGCCTGCGTCGTCTTCACAATGCTGACTTTCATAAAATCACTGGCAATGGCTTTCAGAAGGCTCTCTACCTCATGTTTTAAATTGTGAAGGAGTGGCCTTTCGCTCTGAAATAGCCGGTTAAAGGCGTTTAAACGCTCCAGTTGGAAACTCAGGAATTCCAAATAGGCCTGGATAAAACGGTTTTGGAGTGACGCCAAAATACGGTCGTTGGAGTGCGATGGATCCTCATTCGCGGTCAGGATAAAATAATTCTTCAAGGCTTCGTACTGGTTCACGCATTCTTGGAGAGACAGCCAACGCGTCTGTGCGGGCGACAACAGCTTAAGTGGCTCAGCATCGAAGAAGGCCTGGAATTCCTTATAAACGTCCTGCCTTTTCGACGAACGACTGAAATGGGCGTATACATCTCTGCACAGATCTTCTAGGCAAGAACACTTGATAACTTGGACGAAGCTAAATTCGGATTTTAACAACTGGGAGACTGAGTTGTACTGTCCGAACATGACGTTTGTTGTGTCTGATGAGTAACCAATGATGTTACTCATTGGAATGTTCAGGTCGCTAAACGCCTCTTTCATCTTTGAGTAGATTCCCGCAGCACTCCCATCCTCCGTCTCCAGCATATCTACTAGACAGTACTGCACTTCGAATCTCTCGATATCGAAGAAGGTGGCAACAATCGCTAGCTGTTTTCTTGTACTTCGGTCGGTTGCTTATCAATAATGACGCTGAACAAGCGAGAACGTAGCAACGAAACCACTTCTTTCAGATAGTCGAACCCGAGAACTTGACGGACAATGTTCGTCGCCTTCTGTTTTCCAAGTCTGACGCTTTTTAATGCGGCGTCATCGGGAAAGAGAGAGCGAAGAAGTTCGACCATGTCTTCAGAAAGAGATAAAGGTAGATTATGCTGTGTAATAAATGCGCACAATTTTACTTCCATGGAGGTTGTAGTATCAGCGGTTGTAGCTTGACCCATCATTTGGCGGAGAGAACTTGTTGTTGTTGTTGTCTTCACCTTTTCTTGATGCTTTTTACAAAGTGCGTTCCGTTTTAGAGCAGTTTTCGAACAAGTGAGTATTTGCTCGCAAATTTTGCAATACGGCTTCATTTTTTTACCGGTCAGCCTCTTCGCAAGCCAGCCGTTAAACTCAGCAACTGCCAGCCAATTTTCCATATTAAAACGGTTGATCTCGGGGTGGACATTTACGTTTTTTAGACGTCGTTGGTTTATTACGGCTTTGGACATCATCAGAGTCAGACTCGTATTCTGATAGTGACGAATCCCCGCTATCCATCTTTACATCTTGATTTATTTCAAATCACATCGATTCAGAATGTTAAGATATTTACGCGATTTTGTCTTGAGACTTGAACAGCGAAACTGTCAAACTCGAAATATACTAATTGACTGTGCACGTGTGGTCGTTAAATGCGTGGGAAAAATGGAACAGATCACGTGATTGTATTATAAATAGGTTTTTATGACGGCAAACTCACAACTCAAGAGTCTGTAAACGTGAGAATTTGTCAACCCGTGAATATGTGAACAGATAAAAAGTGTTTTCTGTCGATATTTTGAATATTTTATATTTTCCTTCAAATTTCCTTCGTTTTTCTAAAATTTCCTTCAAATTTCCTTCAAAATTTCATTTCCTTCAAATTTCCTTCATTTTGTCAAAATTTCCTTTCCAAAAGGAAATTTCCTTCAAAGTGGAAACACCGCCTGTAACACAATCTTATGTATTTCCTACTTGAAACATCAATGAATTGAAGTACTGGACAACATGACAGGAGCCCTGGCATAGCTATATTTACAGGTGTCCCTTGCAGAGAAAGACCAGGCCAAAACAGCATTCAGATCCCCAACAGGCTTCTGGGAATAGACAAGTATGTGCTATGGTTTGAAAGGAAGTCCAGACACCTTTGCAATGTTAATGTGGACGATTGGCACCGTATATGGATGACCTGTGCGTAGTAAGCAAAACATTTGATGATCATCCGAGAAATTTACAGCAGGTTTTTGATGCCCTTCAATAACATGGCTCTTAGATCAAAGCAAAAAAATATGCGCTGGCAATGACAGAAGTGAAATTTCTAGGTCATCGAGTTACCAAAGACGGTGAACCCAGATCGAGCTAGGAAGTAGAAGCAAAAGTCGTGCCAGCCCCAGTTGCAGTCAAAGAAGTGCAGAAATTATTGGGAATAACCGGCTGGTATAGGAATTTCATCAAGAACTTTAGTGAACTAGCGCTACCACTTAAAAAACTCTTGGAAAAGAATACCACCTTCATATGGAATAAGGAACAAAATTATGCTTTCTTAAATTTAAAACACTGTCTTACCACATCACCAGTGTTGGTGTACCACAAGGCACACGTAGAGTTCGTTGTGACAACGGATGCAAGCAGTGTCGGGTTGGCGGCGAATTAGCTCAACCAGACGAAGAGGACCCGTCTTTGAAACCGCGTAAATCTCTTCACATAAGAACGAAGAGGGATTGTTTACCACTCAAGAACACGACCAAGTGTCGGTACCCTGTCACAAGGCAAGATAGAAGCCCCACTACATATATACGACCAAAGGAAAGTAGACCGTTTCAATTCGTGGAAACAGATCTGAAAGGACCACGGAAATGCGTCCAATCACTGACCAACAGAGTACAACTGTCTGCAAAAAAACTGAAAGATTGAATATTCCGGTACGGAATACCGAAGCTCCACCCGGACAACGTATTTGTTTTACCAGTGAAGTAATGCAGAAATTGTGCACCGAGAACGAAATTGAAAATACATTCAGTGACCCATATCGACCGCAAGGTTGGCAGAATCCATCACCAAATTGGTAGAGAACCACCCCAAATCTTGGCTTGTAATCTTCCAAAAATTCAGTTGTCCTACAATGCAAGACAAACAGTACAACAAGTACAGGTGTGGCACCATATGAATTAGTCTTCAAAGCATCCGCGCACAAAATTGAGACGGTTGAAAAACACACAATGTCGCTCGAAGCAGACGGGTAAGAGATTTGTGAAAGAGCACGAGCAAGAGATGAAGATTGTAGTCGTCGGAGAATTGAGAGGCATGACCAAAACATCAAACAATTCTGGCCACTTAAGTGTGGAAGAAAAGAACATTTACAGACCGTTGGGAAGGTCCATTCATTATCGTTCGACCGAAGTTGAAAACAGAAACATCCTATATCATGGACAGGCAAGAAAGCAGCGAAAGTGTCTACCACGATCAGCGAGTTGTAAGCATATGGTGAGCGTATTCACAATCAACACTCTTTCAAAATCTACAAACAGTCAACGAACAGCTCGACGAAAAGCAAAGCTGTCGAATTTGGCTCAAACAGGCTCAAATGACCCGCAACATGCCTCACGGTTCGCAAAAGCTTGGGAAATATTATTGCGCAATTTTGCAAATTTGTGGAACCCCAAAAATACGAATAATAACAGAGGCGAATTTAAGACTCGTGCTACGGCCCGAGTAATTAGCTTGCCAATCCGTGCTGGGCAGGTCTTATTTTTAATCCTGCAGGGTGTCCACTCACCCACCTCACCAGGTAAGCCTGCTGGGGGAGCCGGTTTAGTCGCCATATAGCGTATAATCTCCCTATTATATCAATCGAACCAGTACAACATAATCTTCTCTCTCCATGCATCTGAGTCTCGGTAGTTCAATGGTTAGAACGTCTCACGGCCAATCAGAAGGTTACAGGTTCGATCCATGTCCGAGACGAGATATTTTCTGAGGATTTGAGCTTGACGATCGAGGCAGGTGTTCGGCTTCATCAGGTTTAGATATTTGATGCAGAAACCAATATGTGAACCATGATTACAGAGCTAAACGATGCCCAGCTTCTTACTAGAATATTTGGAGGAGATCTCATTGCAAATATGGAGGCAAAGTATCATCTGGAATTGGTCAACTTGCGCAGGAACGCTATATTGAGAAAGGGATTTGGAATTCTTCTTAGATATTCGGCCCTAGATATTTAATGGGTACCACCTTTACTACAATCATTTTTGGGTGATGTTTTGCTTCCAGAAACAGGGAGGACTGGTTGTTAGAATAAAACGGACTTAGTAATATAAGTGTATTGGTAGTATTGTAGTATTGTAACCAGATTCAGTTACCTTCAATTTTGCCTCATAGAATCTGAGAAACGTGATTATTTATGGATGTCGCCATCATGGATTTTGATGTTTAACGTGAATGTTTGGAAAATCTTTGAAGGGCTCCTAGGCTAAAATTAATAGAACCTAAGGAAGTCTCGTGCCAAATTTAGTGCTTTTATCCGCCTGGTAATAGTAATGTTACTGCGCCACATTGCTATCAAAAGAACATCATTTCAAATAAATCACATGTCTGAGACCTTTACATAAACAATTGTCTAAGACCCCATCGACACGTATACGTTTTCCTAGCGTTTTCATATTGTTTCAGGTAATGGTACCATTGTTTTCTGCTCCCCTGAGGACTGAGAACAATATAAAAACGCTATGAAAACGCATACGTGTGGACATGGCCTAAATTTCATCGACTGCACAGTACACTAAAAATCTCAGATTCATCTGTCACAATGCGATACTGTTTTTCGTTATTAAAAATATGTGTTAACAGCTGGTGAACTCTTCTTGCTCCAGTCAAATAATCCTAACCGGAACTGTCATGAGTAATGTAACTGTCAAAAGACTATGATGTTGACTATGACGCTGAGCAAGCATCGTAGCAACCTCGTACCCAGGGTCTTCTCAGTGCCCCGGGCTGGATGGGAAGGGCGTGGAGCGAGGGAAGAGAAGACCCTTGGTAAAGGCTGGTCACGTGACTCCAAGGATATTGGATTATTTTGTAACCTGGCTTATTCTCGCTTATATCATCCGGGGGGCCGGATCGCTGTGAAAACATACCACAAACTTTACAGAATATATGGTTAATTTATAAAGATTACAAATTATTGGAAAGACAGTAGCGACTGCAGACAGAAGTTGAAAGATGGTGGATATATACTTCGAAAAATACGTTGATTTACTGGACATTTGTTGCTGTCATAAGATAAACATGATCAACGCCAGAACAGTTCTAATTTACAATTTTACAGTCTGACTATGACTATTATTTTAAATACTAAAAGTGTTGAAAGCATTTATAGGGATTTGAGAGATCAAACTACATATTTCCAGATAGCGATCCGGCCCCCCGGATGATATAAGCGAGAATAAGCCAGGTCACGTGACTCCAAGGATATTGGATTATTTTGTGACCAGCCTTTACCAGGGTCTTCTCTTCGCTCGCTCCACCACTGAGGAGACCCTGGGTACGAGGTTGGCATCATCGTATTTTGACAGTTACATTATGTAAAGCAAAATGCGAAACGTAAATAAAAATATAAGAAATCAAAGATTATACGAGTGCGTTCGAAGCATGTATGTCAACAAATAAAAAGCAGCGGCCATTTTGTCGTTAATTTACATATTATGGTCCTTAGAAAATGGTGTCCATTTTACAGTGAGCTAACATATAGAGCGAAACTATTAAAATGAAGATTCAACAACGACTTTTTGAATTATTCCGTTACCGGTTTGATTAGATTATTCAAATCTACGAACCGCCAAATGACAATTTCTAGAGATAACTTTCGCCAATGTGCCTCTATTATTATGGAAATTTTAAAATGCCCATTGTCCTGTTGTCATTACAAGTTTGGTGATTATTAAAATGTTGGAATATAACTTTAGCCGAATTACTCAATATTCAAATTTTAACATGTAAGATATAGGTTCTTTCATAGACTTTCGAACATTTGAACAAACGCTTTTGCAAATACCAAACAAAATCAAACAACAATCCTATTTTATTTGTTGGCTGTTTTCAACACAATTTGGCGGATCGTAGATTTGACCGATAACGGAATAATTTGAAAATCGTTGTTGCAGATATTAAGAGGTCGGCAAACGGTAGATGATCTACTGGCCCTGAAAGGGGGAGGGTAGGGGACGATATTGGGTTGAGGGACTGGGGCGGGAGGAGGGCCTGACACAATCACTCATCGAAAAGCTTTCCGCCCCTTTGGAATTCGTGACGCGTGTCAGATTTACTTCCTTCCGGTCCGCTGAGCATGGCACGGGTCAAAATGTCAATTTCAACTGTGTGCGCCTCATCTACCACTAAAACAGATACGTTTTTCAAGCTGCCATACTTCAGCTCTTTATTCCATTTCTCGGACAGCCAATGTTCTGCGCTTCCAAAAATGATTTCAGCTTCTTCCACGCTGCTAATTTCGCACGATTGCAAAGCAACAGCTTTTATGCCCTGTTCAACTAGCTTTGAAACTTGTTGGTTTCGAATCAGTTCAAGCGGATTGACAACGATAACCTGGAAAGTATTATCTTCAGTGTACTTTTTCTTCCAGAAACTAGAAAATATTTTGGGAAGTAACTGGTAAATAAGGCTTTTACCATATCCAGTAAGAACACAAAGAACATCTTGTCGAAGAACCACCAAGCTTTTAAGGCACTCAGTTTGCTCTGGCTTGATTGTATTACCCGGAAAATAAGTTAGGGCGCTTTCTATTGCATTTTCAAATTCCTCTTCGTTCATAGATTAATCCAAACACGAGTAAAAGTGAACACTGAACACAATTCGATTTCGGCCAGGCGAAGCATCCACTGAGGCATTTTGCTTGCGTTATATCCGGTTTTGTCTTCTTGTCCAATCAGATCCCGCGTCCAGAATCTGGCTTCGATAGGTTGGCTTCGATGAGTGATTGTCAGGCCCTCCTCTCCCGCCCCAGTCCCTCAACCCAATATCGTCCCCTTGATACTCAGGCAAATCTACTCGATAAACAGAATCTTCATTTTAATTTTTTCGCTCTTGTAACTCACTGTAAAATGGGACGCCATTTTCTAAGAAGCATATGTAAATTAGTCTTCAAGCGACGGCCATTTTGTCGTTAATTTCTGGCAATGATATAAAAGCTGAAGGTGATAATTCGTATATGGAGAGCTTTCGTATATGCCATATGAATATGAGGCATTTTATTGTGTATATTTAGCACAAATGTTGTCCCTGGCTTTGGGTGTATTTATTATTTATTTGAGGTTTCGACTTGGCATAACAATATATAACAAAAGACATGCAAGCAGATGCTGATGACAACAATAAAATGTTTTGTTAACAACTTTTACAACTGTATAATTTTAAGTGTTTGTGAAATGAGTAAATCGACACTGCACGTTTCTCCTTCAAAAGTATGTTTGAATCATGAAGAATCCCATTCAAACATCTTACTCTTAGCATTTGTAATTCAGCGAAATATTAAATCATTAAGGTGGCTTGATAGGGAAAAGTTATGAAAAATTACATTTTCCCTCCTAAAACGTTTCAGTGTACATTTCTGCCTCATTCTAGTTCCTTGCATAGCTCTAGTATCAGTGCTGATAATTGAAACGTTTTACACTTGCAGCATTAAATTATGTATCTGAACAAATCACAATGATTGTAATATGTAAATTTAAAGCAAATTAGGATTTCTGAACTCACTAGAACAAAGATTTCTCCCCTCCTGAAAACTGTCTAAAATACTTTTCAAAACGCAAGAATAACACTAGGGCTGTACAAGGAAGCACAAATCTACACTATGAAACGTTTTAGAGGGAAAAATCTGATTATTTATAGTTTTTCCTATCGAGCCAATATGATCTACCTTTTTAACTAAACTGCTTTGTTCAGTTACCATGGTAATATATTAGATCCTAAGCTTCTGTAAGGCGTAAATGAATATTTGTTATATTTTTGAATGAGATGAATAACTTTGACAAATACTTGTTTTTCGTATCAGTAATGTTGTGTCAAACTCACAACCTAAAGTCTATAACACGAGTTCAGAGGTCTGAAACCAATTGTGTTTCCATGGTAACTATATAAAGATGACTAGCCAGTCAAACAATAAAATACTAATATTACGGTAACGTTTTGTTATTGGCCTATAGTCGTATCAATGAGTTAATATTTCGCTGAATAACCTTGTACAACTAGTGACATCTCATATTTACACCAACACAGCGGCAAAATTAAAGGTAAATAATATTTTTTTAAATATACCTTTGAATTGAACGAAAAATTGAAGTTTTCATTTCATATAAAACACTTTAAAACTTTAATTACTTTCTACAAAAACTAAATACATAATTGATTAATAGTTAATGCATAATACTGATTAACCCTTATACCCCAGGAGTGGTCATTACCTAATTTCTCCTAATAATATCAATGGTTACCCAGCAGGTAACGAGAATAAAGGAAATGATCACCAAAGATCAACTGACATCTTTTAAAACAACTACTCCAAACTAGTAATATAAGACCAAATAACGAAAATTGGTATGATACTGATATTGATATAGCCTGTGTACAGCCTGAATATACACCTGTAATACAGTCTGTGAAAACTCGCACGATAGCTTGTCGACCCCCCGCTGAGCTACTCAGATCTGAGTAGTAGATTTTGAGTGGTTTAATACTCATGATTCATAATTGTTTATTTGATTGGATTATTTGATCTCACAAGAATTCCCAGAGAACCAATTGTAACTGGAATAAGTCAAGGGTTGTGATTTGAACAATCAAAATCTACTACTCAGATCTGAGTAGCTCAGCGGGGGGTCGACAAGCTATCGTGCGAGTTTTCACAGACTGTATTACAAGTGTATATTCAGGCTGTACACAGGCTAATATTGATACTGAGGTTTAAATAGTCAAAGGACATTGGCAACATAAATCACAATTTCAAATTTTTTACTTTAGGATTAACAAACAGGTTTACGAAGGTAATCCAAGCGAACAAAACTACTCGTGTACAACACAACAGCCCTAATAATAAAAAGCCGTATAATAATAAAAAGCGGCCGTATAATCTCGTATAAAAACAGTCTGAAAAGGCGACTTCCCATGCTCGCAATTGCTTGAAATTTGTCAAGTTAATAAGAACACCATGCACGAGTGGAAGTTTGGGAGAACGAGAAATTGCCGTGGTTTCGAGTGTTTGTCTATAACTGTATGGGAATACGGAAAAGTGGTAAAAGGTTCATTATTAAATCAAGCTTTTTAACAACATTTTTATAGTTTTCAACAAAATTTTAGTTTTCAGCATTTAAAAAAATGAATTCAAAAATGGCGGGAAAATTTCCGTGTTTCTATACAGTTTTAATAGAAATTGACAGGTGACTATAGAGTTTCTCGTGCCATGATTGGTCGCGATGGACGGCCTATTTTGTTATAGTCACCTCGCGCGAGGTGATTATAACATTTTCAGCGATTTAATAGTGAAACCGGCTTTGTACTAACAAGCAAAAACCAGTTTTGTCTGGATCTTTCAACAGTTTCTAAGTTATGTTAACCCAGTCTTTAACTCAGTGTTCCACTCTGCAGTTCTGCTTGAACTGACAGCAAAATCGTTTTTTGTTAAGCACATTTTGGCCACAGCCACGTAAAATCATGTGATCTCACGATGCGCGACATCCGGAAATAACAAATAAAATAAATAAACATTTCCCCTTCCTTTCTTTGCTTCTCTCTGATAGTCACCTGTGAATTTCTACTAAAACAATTAGTCACCTCGGTGATTATCGGTGAATATTTACCTCGCTGCTTCGCGGCTCAATAAATATGCACCGATAATCACCTCAACTTTGGTGACTAATTGTTAAATAGAAACACGGCTTTTAGCCAATCAGATCACACCTTTATAAAATGTTATTTTAAAATAATAATCTCAATTAAAAAATAATCTCAATTACGACGCCATCATGATAGCGTTCTCCATCGTCGAACGCAATAATGGTAATAAACTGTGAATCAAGTTTCGAAAGACTGATGTTTCGAGAATGACTTGCGTTTCTTTTATTTTCTACTATGATGAAGGGCTTTCGCTCATGAGTCTTTAATTTCTACAATTTCCAGTGGTGTAGAATCTAGACCATTGCGGTCTCGGCCATTGTTTTCCCCAGATGCTCAACGTTGCATTTACACGACACAACTCCTGAGCCAGCGCGTCCTATTTCCATCGGAGCAACGTACTGCCATGTTTCCGTCTGTATATCATAGAACTCCACGGAATTCAAATAACATGAGCCATCATGGCCGCCAACGGCCCATATCATGCTGCCCATGGAGCAAACACCGACTCCTCCTCGACAGCAATTCATTTTCGAAATAAAGGTCCAGGTATTTGTGCCGGGATGGAATTTCTCTGCTGAGTTAAGCGGAAGAGCATCATCGAAACCGCCTACCACGTAAAGATAGTTACCCAACTCTGATATTCCAAGACCTTAAAAGTGACAATGTATGTTATATAGGCGCGTATAAACAAACAAGAAAAGTTAAAATTAAGGAAGCGAACTTCTGAAACAGACGACAACAAACAAAACATACATTTAACCAAATTAGCGCTAATTTATGGCGCGCCGTATATTCATTATTCGAATAATTAATTTTTCTGATGTTAATTAATTTATTCGCACTTGTGAATTTATTTATTCGCACTTGTGAATTTATTTATTCGCACTTGCAAATTAATCTATTCGCACTTGTGAATTAATCTATTCGCACTTGTGGATTTATTTATTCGCACTTGTGAATTTATTTATTCGCACTTGTGAATTTATTTATTCGAACTTGTGAATTTATTTATTCGCACTTGCAAATTAATCTATTCGCACTTGTGAATTTATTTATTCGCACTTGTGGATTTATTTATTCGCACTTGTGAATTTATTTATTCGCACTTGTGAATTTATTTATTCGCACTTGCAAATTAATCTATTTGCACTTGTGAATTTATTTATTCGCACTTGTGGATTTATTTATTCACTCCTGGGTCATCAACACGAAAATTGAAATCCCCAGCAATCAGAAGGGAACAGGTGCAGTAACCAAGAACAAAGAGAAGGAGCTTTTGTTGTCGATGGTTTGTAATCGATAAACAATGAAAACACGCAAACAAGTGGAAGACTGTTTCATTGATAAGTTCGTAAATTCGAAATATTTGAATTTATTCTTTATACGAGATTGTTTCTGAAATCGGATAACCTACGTTTTAGAAAACTAGCCAGTGATAGTTTCTTATTTATTTGATATCTAATGAAATACCAGCACCAAGCAAAACAGTGAAATGTGTCAAGCTTAAATAACTGAGCCTTGAAGAGGTATATGAAATGCACTGTAGAGATTTCTGTTGTGATTAGATAGAGCCTGAATTCTGTGATCTTTACAGATAAAGAACTGCAACTTTTGGACTTCGCTGTAATAGAATTAAAAACTGGGGAACTACCCAAAAAATAAAATTACTTTCAAATAAAAGGCCTTTAAGTATAATGTTTAGAAATGTTAATAGTTTTACGATATCTGCTTTTGTACTCAAGAAATAACGTTTTCATTCTCGTATTTTATGCTTCTGGACGCCGCCATTTTCGAGTTTGTTCGACGGCTCAAGAATTATGTACAGCGGTGGTTTTCTTTTCAATTTTGACGTTATTGAGTGCTTATCTTCTGTTCCTTGCACTCAAGTGACGTCAAAATTGAAAAGAAAGCCCCGCTGGACCTCGAGTCGGAGCCGTCTAACAAACAGAAAATGGCGGCGTCCAGAAGCATAAAATACGAAAATGAAAATGTTATTTCTCGAGTATAAGAGTAGATACCGTAAAACTATTAACATTTCTAAACATTATACTCAAAGCCCTTTTATTTAAAAGTAATATATTTTTGGGGTACAGACACAGTTCCCCTTTAAAAGGGTTCTTATATAGTGGGGCCTGAAATTGCAAATTTCTACCCGAGGTCAATGTTATCTGCCGAAGGCTGAGGCGTATAACATTTACAATTACAAATGTAAAAACCTTTAGGGAGTTTACGAAGTAAGTCACACAAGATAATTACGTCACCAACAGACAATTTTTGATATTTTGTAGGTGGCAAGACATCAAGAATTGTCTGTAGGTATTTTAGCCATTCACAATCGAGATTGTACGATACCAAAGTCGAATACAGTACTTGTAAACAGATTAGGGAGCTTATGAAAAGACCACGTTAAAAGACAACAACAAATTTGGCAATACTTTTTTTTATACAACTACTTTTTATATTGAAGTATATAACTTAGCTATAGTCGGAATATACAATGCACACTAGTTTGGCGCCATGAAAATGCAAGTAACACGTTTTAAATGTTAAATAAAAACAGGCTCTTCGGCCACCATTTTCAATACGACCATTACGTCATGTGCTAGTATACGTTATATTTCTTACTATTGTACCAGCACCGCCGATATTTGACCTTTGACCGTCGAATTTTTGTTTTCAATGATCATTGTGACCGGTCAAATATTTTTTACACTGTATATGGACCGCTCACCAAGTGTAATGAAATCAGTGGCTAGCACCATGGTCTCTTTATAATGTTATAGTGATTCAAAAGGAAAGATGAATGAAGAATTGTCAAACGTTCCAGTGTAATAGACATCGAAGAAACAAACTGAACAGCAAAATGCATGACCGGCAGGATTTGTCGTTTGACCGCCAGAATTAGATTTCTTCTAATCATCATGACCGGCGGATTACAAAAAATTATTTAAAGCACTGTTGTACTATCTGTCGTGGAGCTATGTATTGCCTAGTCGATCGCAAAAATAATGCTGAGAAGACGCTTAATTTCTTTGCATATTTTACAACCTCAAACTACGATATTCCAGCTACAGGTATTTACGTCAGGTACATTGATATACCGTGTAAAAGGTATTTATTCTTAATGAATACTTTTTAGTGCAAAAAGTAATCCCAACGTCTTCCTCATTCTCCATACAACGCGACTCTACACCGTCTTCACTCGTACAAATTACAACGTCTTCACGACGACGTCAACTTACAGACTACAACCTACAATGTAATTGGCTTTAGAAACTTTGAACCTTTTTAGAAGTCATAAAATGTATATCAAGTCCCCCCTTTCTTGTTGAACTAAAACCAAAAATTAAACAAAATATTTTACAGTACATGATTAATGTGTTTACAGATTGGTTGTTCTTCATAAGTTCATCACAAAACAAAGTGCTTGTACTTAGGAATTTAAATATGTTTCCGTATTCGGTTTTCTTTTTAATAAACCTGTGCCTTTTTAAAATAAGTAAACAATTGTGTTTTGTGTTTTACTGTCAGAATAAATAATGAAGGCTGGATAAAATAAAACGAATTATTAGCACGATGTAAAAGCTAAAAATGAAATTTCTAGCCATCGTCTGGTGGCCTAATTTCGCCAAAAATCATGTTAGCACTTCTAGTATGCACTTCTATGCCTTTCCTGTGGGACCATGCACCCACCCCCCAGACTTCCCAGCCACAATCGCGGCTTTGCGGCGAACATATAACCACGAACTACGTCCCTGCGTACCTGTATGTAGACTATCGGTAGTATCAGTAGTAAAATTAGAAATTAAAATTAGCTGTTATTTCTAAAATAAAGCATCATCGTAATAATTATGGTTTAAGGGTAAGATTTAGGGTTTTGGGCTATGTTTTGAATTTGGGATTGATTTAGGGTTTTGGGCTATGTTTTGAATTTGGGATTCTTATATGAAATGTCAGCCCTATTTCTTATATAATAGTACACATCATCAAAACAACAGTGGGGGAAAATTAATAAGTTCAGAAACAGTACCGGCTCTTTGTTGGTTCATTGAAGCAACGAAAGACCAACAATTTCTGTGAGGATCGTACACCTCAACAGAATCTAGAGAACTCCCTCCATTATTTCCTCCTGCAGCATAAAGATAGTCATCAAAACCAATGACCGCAACACCTCCTCTTTCGATGTTCATTGATGCAACTTCAGCCCATTCTCCACTGCTGGGATCATATCTGCAACAAACATATACATTACATATAACTGACATATATTCTTAAATTTGCAGTAAATTTCATGGATAATAATACAACAAAATTAGCAACACTAGGCAGCGAAATTAACCCTGTATTGGTGCTAATTACCCTATTGACAACTGGGCCCTGTTATATTAATTGGGTTGACATAATTATCTGAAAGTTCTAAAATGCAATTTGAAGATAGCAACATTACACTAGTAACAGGACTAGCCAGGACCTGGTGTGGACTTGTAGGACTATTAGGTATACTGTAGTTATGTACTAAATGTTATGAGATAATAATTTTATTTAATGAGGGTTAAAAACACATTACATTCATAGGCTGATAAACTTATGTTGTTTACCGGAAGCGAGGTCCATCTATACGGACCGACCAAAATAGTAAATAACATATTTTTTATTATGCAATATGAAAAACTTGAGTTACTTGAGTTCAGTAAAACTGCATTATTTGGATAAGGAAAGGAAAACCAAACCAAAATACTAGTTTTTGTATAATAAAGTTACATTATTTCCAGCTTAATTGAATTGAATTGTTAAATTGTATTACTGTATAAGTATGTAGAGTAATATTATAAATATTATATTAATTATAATATTACATATATAATTTTTTGGAAGATCAAAATTAGGAAATTCCAACCTCAAAGTGATTGGGGAAAGTGTGTTTAATGCAGAATTACACACTGACATACTGTAGAAGTTAGGAAGGTAACAAAAGTTAGTCAACATATTGCCATCATTAAAGTGCTTAGCACACAGTATGCTCTCTCTAGAATAATTCCTAAAGTTTTACTGGATAAATATGGGTCTACTAAGATTTTGTTTATTGGGAGCATTGTATTTATATTGATCAATAATTTTGTCAGGTTCTACGGTATTGACATGTAGGTAAATCTGCTAGCTAGTGCAAACCAGCCGGCAATCTCATTTCACCCCCACTCTGAGAGAGACGTAAAAAATAAAAAATGCGTGAAAACTTAAATAAATTAAATAAATAAAAAAGTGTGAAAAACTCAGTTCTGAGCATCCAAGCATTTTTCTGGTTGAAATGAGGTCATTCATGTTTAATTCTATCACAGTAGTCTACAGAGACATGCAAACTATTTCCTATTTGTCATACAGGTATAGAAACACAACTATTAGCAAATCAGAACACACTATAGACAAGTGTGTTCTAAAGAAATATAGAAGAAATAAATGTAAGTGCAGGTGATTTCTAACCATATGGAAAACTTTAAACATGGAAATTACATGATACACCATTATAGTATACAGTACACCAGCATACGCCATCATTATGCCAAATTGTAGTGGGAACATGGGCCCAAACACATGCAACCCATTATTTTATAATAATTTTTTCCTAAATATTGTAAAAGTGGTATTACTGTATAACAAGAAGTGGTGTTCAAACAATTGATCGTCAGTTGTAATTCTAGTCAATCGTTTTTTGAAGAACAACAAAAATTATTATTCTTCCTTAAAGAATCCTTCAGCAGTGCCATAATTGAATCTTATGCACAAAAATGAACAGAGTTTCCTAATGGACAGAGTAAAGGGGCGGATCTAGGAATTTTGTAACCTTGGGCATAAGTGACGATATAACTAGATATAACTATAATGCTGGGGCATGCACCCCCGAAAAACTTTTGAATTTTGGGTCTCTGAAATGGCATTTCCTGCAATTTGAGAGCACTTTTAAGCAAAATCTAAAGATCTTGAATCACGTTTTTGTATAGCATGTCCCATAATTTTTAAGAAACATTTTGTCCAAATGAAAAGTTTTATTAAGTATTAAATGCCTGCATTTGAAAAACTAATAAAATAACAAGATAATTGGCCATTTTTCTCTATGTCAGAGCTCACCAGCATGCCTAGGAAGCATCAAAACATGATGTGTTTGATGAGTCCAACATGGATGGCCTGGCACATTGACTGGGCCTGGCCTAACTGAAAAGTATACCCCTTCAGGGGGGTTTTCCATCTCTTAGGTGGGCTGACTACCATGGCTGTTGAGTCCCACCTACCCAAAGTTGTCTGGTTTTACCTACTTGTCACTTGGTTAGAAGAGGCTGTAAAAGCCACAGACCATTTGGGATATTTCATGGATGTGAAGTAGCTCAGTTCTTCACACCATCCCAGTCATTCTAACACTTTCTGGACCCCCTCCACATGGGACCCTCACATTTAATTATCCTACTTTAATCTACTATTCTACTCTACATTAACCAGTTAAACTAACCTGTACATATCCAATAAACTAAATGTAGCAACCATCAAGTGTTTGGAAACTTTACAAATATCTACTAGTGCTGAGCAAAATACATTATAGATTTATATAAGTAATAACAATAGACATATTATGAGCATAGTCTCAATGCGCTCTTACAACAATACATTCTTAATGTTACTGTATAACACTAGTTATTATACATTACAGTACTCGTATTATCTCGATTTTGATTGGCAAAAACCTACAGACAATTCTTGATGTCCTACAAAATATCAAAAATTGCCTGTACTGTAGGTGAAGTAATTGTCTTTGCGTGGCTTGCTTCCTAAACTCCCTAAAGGCTTCTACATTTATAATTGTATAATAAAACAATTATTGGATTTGGCTTACACACGATATCAAGAATTATCCAGATCTCTGTCAATGTTATCCGCCTCAGCCTTTTGCTTCGGCAGATAACATTGACCTTGGTCTGGATAATTCTTGACATCATGCTCAGCCTCATAAAGATAAACAGTGGAGCATATAATCCATTCTTCTGTTGACAGAAGAATATTTATAAATAACCTGTGGAACATCAGGCTCAATTTCCTGATGAATAAATGAATAAATTAACAAGTTAAACGATACGCACGCTATTTCTAATATATATCAATATTTCTGGTTTGCAATAAATACACAACCTATTACTAAACATAATATACCTATTACTATACCTATTAGTATTACTAAACATAAACACAGAAAACAGAGACAATTCTGCAAGATGAAATATATATTTGTCAACTAAAATGATACACAATTAATATCAGTCCAGCACTGGTAAGATTTGTCGGTTTATAATAAAAACTTGTAGGTTTGGAACTGAGGAGCATAATCGGCAAACTAATAAAGGTTACCTTGGAGCAAGCCTTGGGCTGGGTTCTAACTTCTTGTCACTTTTCGCGTAATGCACAAATCAAATCGAAATGTCAACATCCCCCCACCCCCGGGCATACGTGGGGAATTTGATCATTCAATTATTTCAGAGTGGCAGTATTTCTAACCAGTGGAGGGTCAGGGGAATTTGCTAGGAGGGCGGGGAATTTGCTAGGGGGGTGGGGAATTCGAACAGATTCTGTTCAAAATGGCGACGGATTTGTCAGATTTTTACAGGTCAGGAAATTGTCTTTGTTTTGGAGTGGCTGGAAGAAAAGATCAAGTCAGGCTAAAACAAGTATTTGAAGATAAGAAACTTTACTAGTGTTCACTGAAATGTTCATTGCCCATGATACTCAATAAAAAATGTTTTACCGCGATAGCGGCGATCTCTGATCAGTCTATTTTTTATGTTCCCAGATTTTGCATTAAATGATATTTGTTTCAATATGTTGAATAGAATCGTTGAGGGTGGGGCATTTGATCTCCAATTTTTCCAAAATATGGTATATATTTGAACGAAAGAAAAGAACATAGGTGGGGAATTTGAACTTATAAAATAAAAAAATCCAAATTCCCAGGGGTATGCCGGGGGGGGGGGGGGGGATGTTGACATTTCGATTTGATTCGCGCATAAAGACGGACATTACTCTCGATCGGCGCTAAAATTCCTGTACAGGCTCTTCCCAGATAAAAATGCTCTCTAGTCTCTAGCAGAATGCAATGAAGTGATGCCTTCTTAGGCAGCAAATGAGGCAAACCCGGCAAGTAAAGGCAAAATGGCGCAGAGATAAGGCAAACCAATCAGCGCTCACTAATTCACTCACAAAATTTCCGAATGGCGCGAAGGATCCCGAAGCGCAGGCGTTTTGGGGCCGATAAACTTCGTCTCAAAAAAGAGCTTGGGGACGAGGTTGGAGACAAAAATACCGAAATTATAGAAATTGATTTCGTTCATCGTTGTTGTGAACAAATACTAAACTCATTTTCTGAATTATATTATTATTTACGCCTTTCTCTTCCTTACATCGCGTAAAATTATCGTCATTTGAGTTTATCACTTTAGGCCTTATTTGCCTAACGTTAAATCTGCCCTAGTCCGCGGTTACTGGGGGTTTACTGCCGCCAGTTTTCCTCTTACCACCAGCTATTTTTTGTGTGTTGGGCGACACTTTATATATGTAATTTTCTGGCAACATTTTCTGGACACAGGCATCTATTTTTGAAACGTAGCCTGCTATAAAAAATATTAATGAAACCTCTGCTTAGAGTGAAAAGGAAATGTTTGCCTATTTCTGATTGGCTCTTGGTGTCTCTGATTTATGCAAGGGGGTGGCAATAGTGGAGAAAAGAGCCTACAAGTCCGACATGAGGAATGGCGTTCAAGAGAAAGAAAAGTAGTCTAGATGGGTAGTTAAAGATGAACAGAACTGATGCAGTAGGTATTAATAAATATTATAACAAATATATTATCAGCCTACTTAACCATTGTACATGTAGTGACAAAGGTTGTATTAGTGATGTAGTATGAAGCATTCCAGCAACATTCATGATTCATTCATTTTCATAGCAGCGTCTGCAGTTGTTATTATTATAATTCATTTCCATGGAGTAGCACTATAACTAATTTATATTTTAAATTTACTAACTCTTAACCTATTTCCCATTATTTTCATCAAAGCTAGCTAATTAATCAGATGGGGATAGCAAATTTAAAACACACACTGACTGGTTTAAAACACACACTGACTTTTTATCCCTAGAAAAACTGCCTCTCTGGATCAACTGCCAGGAAAATTTCAAAAAGTTCCTCAATTATTATTAATTTTTGGTGGGAAAATTTTTTGTGGTACCTTTCTACTTTACTGAAGCATGTTGACTCATCCAGACCTCCAACTGCATACAACAGACCTTTCAAAATACCAACTGACATCCCTCTCCGACAGGTAGCCATTGGTTGACACAGCTGCCATTTTCCAATTACTGGATCAAAGCATTCAACTGTGTTCAGGTGCTCACTACCATTATGTCCCCCAACTGCAAATATTTTCCCTTCAACTACTGCTGTAGCAACATGCCTTCGTGGCATTAGAAGCCGTGGTCCAGACGTCCAGCAATTCTGTAGCCAGTTGTAGATTTCAATCTTGCTGAATGGATCACCACCCTTTCCCCTTCCTCCAATAGAGAATAACATTCCAGAATATGCCTTTCTTGGGAACATTCTTGGAGTTGGGAGGACTTTTTCTGGGCATAGTTGAAAATTTTTTGCTTCATCAATAAGATCCCTGCATGCCAAACTCTTGGAAACGAACATATCTTTCTCAGCTACTGTAATCAAATAATCAATTGGTAGCACTGGAAATCGAATGTGCTGCAGCAGTGAACCAATGTGTTGTTGACGTTCTGAACTACAATGGTGAACCCATGCAATGACACTTTCAAATGCTTCTTCTTCTTTGGATACATTCAAATTTGAACAAGAAAGCAATTGCTGTAAATGTTCGATGCTGATTTCCAGAAATTCTTTAGATTTGGTAATTTCCATGAAATACAGTTTAATATAAGCATCAACTTTACTAACCAGATTCAAACAGCCATGAGATTCGACAAAATTTCGAACACTGAGACAATTTGAAATACTTAGATGATTATATATAAAATCACAACAGGCATTAACCACAGGTTCCAGTTGCAACATACTAGCACACTGAAGCAAGTTCTGCACATTGTTGATACAAATCACAACGCGATGAGAGTAAATAAACTTGATTAACGAAAGAAAGATATCTTCTTCTACTTCTCGAATTGTAACATCACTGTTGTCGGACTCCTTCATCTTGCTACTGAACATAGCCCGAAAGTATGGGCTCACAGCCGCTAACACTACACGGTGAGCATGAATTTTCCTTTCGCCAAGTTTAATGGTCACATCACAAAGTTGTTCGGAGTTAAAAAGTTCTTCCATTTCTTTGAATGCCAGTCCACAAGTATCTTCTGCGACGAACTCATATTCATCCGCAATCACCTCTTCTTCCATATAAACCAGTCTTTTCTTTCTTTCTTTCTTTTTGTGTCAACTAACCACGCTGGAGTTTATGGCGGCGCGACGCATGCGCACTAAAAAAACGAGGACACCGCGTTGACATTAGAGTGAGTCAACTAAAGTCTACGCACGCTGTGATTGGTCAGCTTACCTGCTCGGCTACAGAACCGGAATGACGTCGTAACTAAGGAGAATTGGCATTAAATCAAAAGCGTTATATATCGTAACTAGAAATTACTAATGCAAGGAAGTGCTGCCTAAGTTTCCAATCTACTTAGAGAATATGTAATTTTCTGGCAACATTTTCTGGACACAGACATCTATTTTTGAAACGTAGCCTGCTATAAAAAATATTAATGAAACCTCTGCTTAGAGTGAAAAGGAAATGTTTGCCTATTTCTGATTGGCTCTTGGTGTCTATGATTTATGCAAGGGGTGGCAATAGTGGAGAAAAGAGCCTACAAGTCCGACATGAGGAATGATATATAGTGAATACAGTGATGAATACAGTGACGTAATACAAACACTCGAGAAGTTGGGAGTGGCAGGCGTTACGTTTAGGAAAGCACTCGCCTCGCCGCTCGTGCTTCTCCCTACACTTCAGCTCTCGTGTTTTTAATTTTTATTACGTCACTCAGGTTTCGATTTAAATAATAGATTAGAGGGGAGTACTTCCTTGAAATCCAAGGCGTTCAGTGTGATATTTTGCAAAATTGCAAACATAAGTCGTGGGCTTATTGAAGTCAAAGTTGCAGCAGGTAGTACAGCCTCGTACCCCGCATGTGGTTATAATAATAATAATAAAAGACGTATTAGTACAATAGTCTCAATGCTCTTACAACAATATACATGTATTCTTAAAGTTACTTATAAAACTAATTACAGTTTCATTACAAGATAAAGCCTATACGTTATAAAGCCTATATGTTATGGTTTAGGTAAGCTCTACATATATATGGAGCTTACAATCAGCTTGCTGCACCAAAGGTACGCTGGACGCACAGCCAGGGGCGGATGAAACATGTGCGGGGGGCCCTGGCACATTTGGGGATGAACGTCTGCCCCCTCCCTTGTTGAACCCGCTTGTGTTCTCAACATCTGTTCACAATATAGTATTTCATGAACATGCATGGGTAATATTAAACAGACGTAACATAGCTTGAATATGCAGTTCCATAAAAATGCAGTTGAACATATATAAAGATAAAACAGTTGTATAACATAGTTCTCATACAAGCGGGCTTGCATAAAAATGCAGTTCAATATGAACACAAAACAGTTGACGTAATAACAGACTAACAGCGGGTCTCTATAACGTTATCGAAACCCGAGTGACGTATATAATAAAAACACGAGAGAAGTGTAGGGAGAAGCACCAGCCGCCGAGGCGAGTGCTTTCCCAGCTTCTCGAATGTTTTTATTACCTCTCCCAACTTTTCTCCTCCCGACGTCAATTCCACTCTCCAATGCTTCATAGAGTTCCTAATCAATGTTGTTATGTTCTTAGACACTTTAAATATATCCTAACATTCAAGGATCCAAGAATGAGGGACCATGTCCAAACTATCTGTTCTTTTTCCACTGATCTAATTTACTTATGTCATTTCCCGTTCTTCTCTTCCACCATGGTTCTCCTTTTTCCCAGATGTTTTCTTTATTCCTATCATATCTGCAAGTGCAACTACATTTGCTCCAGCTAGTATTAACGTATTCATTTCTCCAATATTTTCAGTTTTTATCCTGTTTATCACATTATTTACGACAGCTGATTTTTCGCGTACCATTTTCCGATCAACCGATCTCAAGTTTACTGGTTATATAGCTTTGCCAATACCTGTTCTTCATTCAAGTTACTGTAGTCAATCTCACGCTCACGACTCCATCCTGCTGTTTCATTATCTATCTGCTGTTTCATTATCGACTGGTTCTTGATAACCTCCCTCGGCATTGGTTCCTAACTTCCTGCTACTTCATCTAAATTTTGAGATCTGGAACTATCTTCCTTTTCATTACCTCCCTCGTTGATTTTCCTACGTATTTCTTCGATTTCTATTTCTGATAGCCAACCACGGTTTTTTATACAACGTGCTCCAAACAATCCAATTTCTTTGTTTAGCATTCTTTTTGATAGCCTCTCCGGGTCGGTTCACTTCTCAAATAACATTCCATTGATTACTACCTTGTTGAGCTCTTTGGACCAGTCGAAAACTAGTCGAAAGGCAGAAAATTGGGAAGATATTTCGGTGGCTTGGATTGGTCCACTCTGTTCTCCTCTTTCGGAAGATGTGACGACCTGCTAAACTTATTCTATGTAGCTGTACATACTGGACTTAACCTCCTCCTGCCGGTCAAAAGGGTTTGCGTTAATACATCCGACGCCCCTTGGATGACCCAACATTTAAAATCGCTTATTTTGAAAAGGCAAAAAGGTTTTCACAGGAATGGCACTGCGTCATCACAGTACAAGTTGTACAGGAATCTCGTAAATCGAGAAAGGAAAAAATGCAAAGCCAGGTTCTACAAGATAAAAGTTGAGAGTATGAAGGACGAAAACCCGAAGATGTGGTGGAAAGAGGTCAAACGTTTATGTGGAGCTCACTCTAAGTCAGGTGACCTTGTCAGTCAAATCCATGCAATTGAGGTTCAAGATTTACCTCCACAAGAGCTGGCGAACGAGATCAATAAAGCCTTCTTAGAGCCTCTGGAGGAGTACCGCTTGCATCAACCGCTGACCCGTCTTCCCACGGATCACGACTTACCGGATCTATTTGATGTATCAGAACTTCGTATACAAAAGCTGCTGTCGAAAATCGAAGGCAAGTGGTCCTGATGATATACCAAATTGGTTGTTACGAGAATACGCTGAGCTCCTAGCGTTTCCTGTTAGTAAGATCATAAACGCCTCTTTCAAAGAACAACGCCTTCCTCGCGTATAGAAGCTTGCAGACGTATCACCATTGCCTAAGAAGAAACCTGTAAACGACTTACAGAAGGATCTGAGGCCCATCTCTCTAACTTCATGTTTATCGAAAGTTGCAGAGGAATGCGTTGTAGTTGAATATGTGAAGCCGGCGGTTCTCAAGATTCTTGATCCAAATCCGGCAATACGGCGCGGTTCCAAAGTCCTCTACTACTCAGCCAAGGAGACAGACGGAAACGGTGCAACGGCAAGGGTTATCCTTTTCGATTGTCGAAAAGCATTTGATTTGATAGACCATTCAATTCTCCTAGATAAACTTTGTAAACTGGACTTGCCAAACGCCATTATCAACTGGATCATTGACTTTCTGTCCGATCGCTCTCAGCGAGTCAAGCCTTCTAACGGGTGTTTTTTTTAGTGTGGCTCAGTGCCATCAGGGGTGCCCCAGGGAACAAAACTGGGACCTTGGTTATTTCTCATTTTGATTAATGACTTGGAGATTAGCACTTTAAATGGCCATCTATGGAAATATGTTGACGACACAACAACATCTGAGATCGTTCCCAAAGGCAAAGAAAGCAATGCACAACTTATAGCCAACCGTGTTGCACAGTGGTCCTCCGAGAACAGGGTCCAGCTCAACAGAAGTAAGTGCAAATAATTGAGAATTTCATTTACTGAGGACCAACAAGAATTTGATCCTATTTCCATAGATGGAAACGAAATAGAAATCGTTCAAAAAGTGAAACTGCTTGGTGTAACGATATCCAACAACTTATCGTGGAATGATCAGATCATAGAAATAGTTAAAAAAGCAGCCAAGCGCTTAATGTATTTCCTCGTACAGCTGAAAAGGGCAAATTTGCATTGCCAATATCTCGTTTTGTTCTACACTACATGTGTCAGATCTATCTTAACTTATGCGGTACCTGTCTTTAACTACGCTCTGCCAGCGTTTCTGAAACTCGAACTGGAACGCATTCAGAAACGAGCTTTGGCTATTATTTGTCCTAGTGTGGCATACAATGATGCTCTGGGTCTCCTTGGAATCCCGACGATTGCAACCTATAACGAAGCCATCTGTGAAAAGGTTTTTGATTCCATTGTAAAAGACAAGGACAATATTATTAATTATATTATTATATTATATTGTTATATTATTATATTATATTATATTTTATTATTATATTATTATATAATGTTATATATATATATATATATATATATATAATATATATATATATATATATATATATATATATATATATATATATATATATATGTATATATATATATATATATATATATATATACCGGGTGACCCAAAAAAAAGTACTCCGGTTTGATTCATAATAACTTCTAAACCACTGAAGCTATTAAACTGAAATAACTTTCATTAGATAGATGGAAGACTAACTTAGATTTTGATATATGACAGTTGTATTTTACTTAAAAATTCACGGAGATATTAATGTTCAAAATAGGTAGCATATTTCTGGATGTGTCTAAAATATGCAAAAAAACGCCGTATCAAATATTAATCAAGCTTTGCTCAACTGAAACACGCACTATTAGCAGTAAATAAATGCCACTTGACAAATTGTTTATTATGAAACGAAGTATTATTATTTGCAAAATACAAGCAAGATTTATTCGTTCGGAATCGCGTGTCCTCTAGCACGAATGCACTGCCTAGCCCGTGACACCATTGCGTCGAAGGAGTCATGGATCATTCGTTGTTCTAGATTACGGCATGCTGCGAAGCTCTTCTAAATTCTGCGGTTGCTGATCATGTGGTACATTGCAAATTTGTTCATGTTCAGAATAAACTCAGAATTATGAAACACAATCAAACCATAACTCCATAAGACATAACATGCAACTCCCCAGAGACATCCAACATTAAGTATTTGATACGGCGTTTTTTGCATATTTTAGACACATCCAGAAATATGCTACCTATTTTGAACATTAATATCTCCGTGAATTTGTAAGTAAAATACAACTGTAATATATCAGAATCTAAGCTAGTCTTCCATCTATCTAATGAAAGTTTAATAGCTTCAGTGGTTTAGAAGTTATTATGAATCAAACCGGAGTACTTTTTTTTGGGTCACCCGGTATATATATATATATATATATATGTAGTTAGATACGCTCTATGACCTTTAGGTCATATTGAGCGCTCTACAGGATGAACCATTGTCGCTTACGCAACTGCTTGCAGTTGAGCGCTCTGGCATGGTTCTTGATGTCCCACATTTTGTGTGCATCAAGGGTGACTGTAAATAGCAGTCATCTTCATCCTGCTCATCAGCACTACACTGATGAGGCCCAAAAGGCCGAAACGGTACCGTCTGTAGTCATATTGAGCGCTCTACAGGAGAACCATTGTCGCTTACGCATTGTGCGCACGCTCACTGCTTGCAGTTGAGCGCTCTTGCGTGGTTCTTGATGTCCCACATTTTGTGTGCATCAAGGGTGACTGTAAATAGCAGTCATCTTCATCCTATATAATAGATATATATATATATATATATATATATATATATATATATATTATTGCGGTGCCCCCTGCCAAGTTGACAACGCTTTATATTCCGTGTGTTCGTTCGTTCGGAATCAATAGCAATCATCTACTTCATGTAGGCAGATGTTTAATCGTACTGTATAAATCTAAGACAAGTTACGACAAAATCTGTTTAAAATAAACTGTAAACTATTAAAGTGCATATGCGAGAATTTTCATTTTTATTCTAAAAATCGGCCGTTCCGAGACGATTTCAACGGTATATCACATTCTTTCAACGGATGAAAACTTTTCGAGATATTTAGCGTCAAACACGAGTATTTCAAAACATGGCCGGGAGAAAAGAGGCTGAGTACGAATAACACTGGTGACGTCAAATCGGGACAGGAAGTCATGGCGTCTCTTAAGAAACAGTAGCGTTTAGAGAGAAAGACGGCGAGAAATTGCGTTTTACGGTGTTTTCTAGCAATGTTTTCGACTGAAACTTTCTCCAAAGAAAGTTCAACATCAGTTGACGCCATTTACGATCGAATCGATGATTTCGAGCTCAAATTCGAGGAATTAGACTTGCATTCAAATGGACCTTCAATTCCAACGTCTGTTGTTTTACTATGGTTAATTACCATATATTCCGGTTCTGCGGTTACACTTCTGTTACACTTGCCGACGAAATGCCTTCACGATGTGTTCTATTCGGGTGTTCTAACAAACCAGATCCTGAGAACAATATAATACTTCATAGAATCCCTTACACTGACGATTTAAGGCCAGAAGCAATAAAAAGACGCAAACGTTGGGTAGATTTTGTGAGCCTTCCATGTCAAGCTGTGTGTGCTCCAAACATTTTAAGCCAGATGATTTTAGCCGAAATATTTGTTTGCCTGGACAAGAAACCTACATCCCATGGCTAAAAAAGGATAACATTGGAATTAATAGTCTCTTTTCCGTCCGTATTTACAATAGCCGATCGCGAAGAACCTTCTGCTTCGGGAAGGACGACAAGAGCAACCAGACGCAAGGTATAAATTAATATCTCCTTCCATAATATATTGTTTTCGCATACACTGACAAAATGTTACAATTATTAGATCAGAATCTGGTATTTCTGGTATTTGGTTATACGATGAATATATACATGTATGATACATGTCATATAATTACCATCAACAGATACCATAGACATGTTCAGGATGTTTTATTATCAATAAGTAACATGGAGACTGACTGGAGAGATACATCAGAAACATATTTATCTAGAAAAAGTCATTTTAATACAGGTACTATATGCAAAAATGATGTTGCATAAGTTCTGATGACTATATTGATTTTATTTTTCAGGTTATGTTCAAGAAATTTATGAAACTTATCTTGATGCCCAAAAGAATAAAATGCTTAAAAATGAAATGAAAGAAATAAAGGAAATGACCCCCGAACCCATGAATACCATGCTATCCAAGCAACCTAGGGATGAGGCAATCCAGAAACATATTGCAAGGAAAGCAATGGTGGTAGAAGATGTCCACCCAACAACACCAGGTAACAAAACCAACATTTATTGCAAAAAAGCCTGGGAACGAGGTTTGCTTGAAATTCAGCTTATTCTTCATTATTTACACAATCAATTTTTTTTATGCCAAGGGCTTTCACCAAAGTATTTTTATCGATCAACAAGTGTGTTTAAAATTACCCTTATTTTATAGTATCACAAGTAGAGGAAACACAAAGCAATGAACGAGCAAAGCCACATTGTAGTGTATGTCACCATCCCATGAAGGGCCACAAGGATGTCATAGATTGTCCAAAAAACAATCAACAAGTTTAAAATAAGCCTAATTTTACTTTTGATTATATTTATTTATAATTAATAATATTTAAATGACTAAAAAGCTTTTTGTTTCTATAAAAGAATATTATGTCACCTTTCGAATTTAATTTGATTGTCATTATTTTGTACTTGTAAGGGTTATACTTATCATTTATAGACCCGGAGCGAGGGGAATTCGACGAAATATTACCCCGAGGGATGATATATCCCAAGGGCGAAGCCCGAGGGATATATCATCCCGAGGGGTAATATTTCGACGAATCCCCAGAGTGGAGGGTCTATAAATGATATATTATACCGAAACAATCTTGAATGCTGTCTTGAAACGTCTTGCACGTTGTTCCTCCATTGTTTACAGGCTCGTCTTGGTTTACGCCCGAGTACTGGATACGAGCGGGGTATTCGAACTCGAATTCCCCGCTGAATACGTCATCAGCGGGTAATTCAAACTCAAATTCCCCGCTGAATACGTCATCAGCGGGTAATTCGAACTCGAATTCCCCGCTGAATACGTCATCAGCGGGTAATTCGAACTCAAATTCCCCGCTGAATACGTCGTCAGCGGGGAATTCGAGGTTAAAGCGGGGAAATTCGAGTTTAAATTGACTGGTCACGTGGTACAAATCTAGCTCTTTGATTGGACAATTTATAGTTGAGGTATAATATAGTATTTAATAATATGAGGTTAATTGAAATACTATTTCAAATAAATAAGTTGGTATTTATTAAAACAAAAAGCTTTTTAGTTGACATTATGATCACTAAATAATGGTAAACAATTTATAATCAGCAAAATAGTATCAACATCCATATTGGAAACTCAGACTACGATTAAACAAGGTTTTAGTCATCAGGAATGCTCATATCGCTGGGAGTGAATAATTCCTGATGACTAACTGACTTGGGTCTGATTTGTTTGATTAAGATCGTACTGTTTCTTAAAAACTTGCTTGAAATACATTTAAAATTAATAGTTCTAGTTCAGTTTAGGTGCATATGGCACCCTAAACTCTAAAGCTAATTTAAATCTTCTTTGGCAGCCTGGCTCATAAACCTCAGTGCCCTTTATAGACCTTTTTATACTATTACCATTTTACACATATTACTCAGTCTTATTCTGTGCTATTACCATTATGCTGATTATTGACAGATTACTGTATATTAATTATTATATCAATATTATGGGTATTCTCAATCCTTTATGCTTTTATTCAGTCTATATCAGTTCGAGTTATCTTCCTCATAACCTGTAAATACATCTTCATTTGTCTTAAATGTCTTTCTAATGGCATCATAAACACATGAGGGCAACGGTATTCTCAGCTTACCCAAAGTACCATAAACAAGTTGGGAAAACTCTCGATATGACACTGATCGTAAGAACCTAAAACAGTTATAAAAACTTGTGTCACTATACTTTTTTTAAATAGTAAGTACTAGCAACTATACATTTAGTATTAATAAAATGGTTTCTCAGAGTAATCAGTTGTTTGTTTACAACAAAATATGTCAATTTCAAACCCTCAAGATAAATTTCTTCCCAACTTTTAATGAGAATGTTATACTAAAAAAGTTAGATGGGAAACCCTTGCCATTAAGAAGAGGCTTTGGTTCAGAAGTAAATTAGCAGAGTAAAGTTGTACTCAATAAAGAGATACGAGATAAATTATTACAAAACTTACGCTTCCTCTGAACCACTAATACGATATCTTCGATGATCTTTAGTCCTGTATTTCGATGCCGATAATCTTATTGACCACTTCTCCAAGCAATTCACGCGAAATCCTGGGTGAAGTGTTACACACGAAGGTGGTGTTTCAACGTCTTGCAGGACTTCATCAGAACTCAATGCTCTTTCTATTTCTTGACAACACTGTGCTTCATATACGTTTTGTAGTAAACCTATAGCACAGTTGCCACATTTGCACCTATATTAAAAGAGCGACACAAAATAAGACATAAAAACATAGTTTAAGCGTTTTTATGTAGTATCATGACATTGACAATAATATTTACATGTAAATTGAAAACATTCAAGACGCGACTATTAAGTATGAACAGAAATTAAAACGCTTACCATTCACTCGTCGGAACAATGCCATCTAATCGTTGTTGTAGTGTCTCAACGCGAATCTTCTCTACTTCTTTGTTCTTCATATTCCAGAACCATTCTTCATCGGCGATGGGTTCGTCATCATATGGGAGAACAACGGCAGCGTCTGTTACTCTCACTCTGTCTTCCCGACAAGGTGACTGTCCATTGGAAGGCTCTAATTCTTCCACTTCGACGTCGTAATCATCTAAATCAGAGTCAGCTGATCCTGAACTTTCTTCCGAATAGGATTCTGAAGAAGACATGGTTACAAGACACCGATAAAACGCAATTTGACGCCGTCTTTCTCTCCAAACGCTACTGTTTCTTAAGAGACGCCATTACTTCCTGTCCCGATTTGACGTCATCAGTGTAATTCGTACTCAGCCTCTTTTCTCCCGGCCATGTTTTGAAAAAACAATATTTTTCCATGTTTGACGCTAAATATCTCGAAAAGTTTTCATCCGTTGAAAGAATGTGATATACCGTTGAAATCGTCTCGGAACGGCCGATTTTTAGAATAAAAATGAAAATTCTCGCATATGCACTTTAAAATGAAATAAAAAATAACTTCCATGAAGAGTAGTTGTTGTCTTTCTTGCTTTTTGGTACCAATTTCAAATCATTTTAATAAATTTATGCGAATTTCAAAATCCGGTCCCATAGTGACGTTGTACCGGGTTTTGAAATTCGCATAAATTTATTAAAATTCATGTCGATGTCGTCATATGTCGATCTTCTTCTGACAAAGTAATACGCTATGGTGTCCCCAAAGGGGGTTCTGTCTTGGGTCCGATATTGTTTTCTAAAAATAAAGGAATACTAACCCTACTTTTAAACTAAATCTTTCAATCAGATGTAATATTCTGTGTCCGAGTTGTAATGCGGAAAAAACGGAAGTACTTCATCGATTTCTGGAGTCAATATTGGCGGTGTTTCTATTCATCCTACGTCAACTACTAAGGATCTTGGAGTTACTATTGATAATTCATGTAAAAAAATAATATTTGCAATTAAGTCGGCCTCTTTCGCCATCAAGAACATTGGCAGGATTAGAAAACATCTAACACAAGCAGACTGCGAGAGGCTTGTTCATGCTTTTGTTACATCTAAACTGTACATTGTAATAGTATCCTGCATGTATACAGGGACAGATCTGGATAAGTTAGAGCGAATTCAAAATACAGCAGCTAGACTAATTACTAAATCGAAAAGATCTTAGTCAATAACTCCTATACTCCGTGACCTTCACTGGCTTCCCATTAGATCCTGCAGAATAGTGTTTAAGATACTCTTAATTACTTTTAAATTCTTACATGGCCAATCGCCAGCTTACATTTCTGAACTACTAACTTTATATAAGCCTATACGTAATCTAAGATGGTTATTCCTAAGACCAATAGTAAGTCATATGGAGATAGGTATTTTTCTGTCGCGGCTGCTAACCTTTGGAACTCTTTGTCGCACCATATAAAGTGCATAGATAATATCACTAGTTTTAAATAAGCTGGTAATTCTTATTATTCAGTCTTGTCATAATATTTACACATATATGACGACTGATAATTTCTATAATTTAGGATAACTTAATATATATAGTATGTGTAATGTAAGAGCATTGAGACTTTGTAGGATGCTCTAAATATTATTATTATTATTATTATTATTATTATTATTATTACTGACCTCTGAAATTATAGGCTCTGATATTTTAATTCGTCAGCTCGAAAAGAACGTTAGATTGACTATGTTTTTCACAACTATACGCTTTTAAATCCGTTCTATCATAGTTAATAGAAGCGATTTGGAATGTCCGCAAAAGTCATTGTTCTATGTTGTTGTTCACTTTCATGGTCACTGAACGCAGTGGCGGCGCCAGGGTAACTGTAGAGGGGGGGGGGTTCAATGCGAGCGCCGAAGGCGCGAGCACTCCCCCGTAAAATTTTGAAATCTAGAGTTTCCTGCATTTTGGGGGATATTTTACAGAATTTTGAAAATTATAAAACGTCATAAAAAACACTAAAAACTACACATTTCAGGTCTTTGTATGGGATATTTCATGGACAATTACTAGATACTGTCAAAAAATTAAGAGAGATATCTAACAGTGCCATTCTATTGAAGACTACACTCAGGTGTTTTATTACTCGTCTTCATTATTATATTCAAAAGTTATTTAGGTAGGTTGCCTGCCAATTATGCCAGTAGTTCCCATGAGCCCGATTTCAAATCCCAGTCAAAAACCTCCCACCCCACAAAAAAAATCTTTCTCCTCGAATTTGGACGAGGACGTGCTGACTGAACGTATTGTATTTTCTGTATAATGAAGCAGTCATCCAATAACAACGTTCGGGTTTAATTTAGTCTTTCATCGTCACGTGTTGTGAGTCCTTCGCCGTCACGTGTCCATAGAATTTCCTTTCTCCTACCAATAACAAACACTTTCTGCAATACAATAACATGACCATTTCTTCATCTTGAAAGACAATGAAGCTTCCAAACCATCCCGCTCTACTAACTATTGCGATATTGAGTGTTTTCGGAGCCGGTATTCCTTTGATTGGCAGCTCTGGTCTGAGGTGTTGCCTGGGACACCTTTTTTCAATGTTTTCAAAATTAATCAATCATTAATGTATTCACGAATTAAGGTAATTTTAATTAGTGCGCCTTGCTTTTCTATTTTGTGTGCAGTATCAGACATACCGTATTTCCTCTAATAAACGCCTAGCATCAAACAAACGCCTCCCTCTAATAAACGCCTCCCCTTTTCATACAAGAATGCCAATAAACGCTTCCCTTTAATAAACGCCGCACACATATATCAGAGCGGCGTTTGTTAGAAAAAATACAGAAATTGCAAGAAAAAGGATGCTAAAATTGACAGATTTAACTGTTAAACTGATCTGTAGGTAAGTGCTCTTAATTGCTGCGCTATTGAGTGCTGTTGGAGCCCGGTATTCAATTGATTGGTAGCTCTGGTATAATGTGTTTCCTGGAACACCCTTTTTCAATGTTTTTCAAATTAATAATTATTAATGTATTCACGAATAAAAAGTAATTTTAATTGGTGCACCTTGCTTTTCTACTTTGTGTGCAGTATCCGACATATGCAGCATAATTAGATTAAAAAATCAATAATGAGGAAACACGAGGACGAAAGTATATTACCGGTCCCCCTCATTGATAAATAACTAGAAGGGTATTTATTCAGCTTATAATAACACATTATCTGTTCTCGGTTTAGTCACCGAGTCAGTAGCAAAAAAATGTAATATTTTGCTACCATGAAAACAAACGTGCCCATGAGCTCAATCGTTGTCAAGTGTTAAACTGATCTGTAGGTAAGTGTTCTTAACTGCTGCGCTATTGAGTTCTGTTGGAGCCCGGTATTTAATTGATTGACAGCTCTGGTCTGAGGTGTTGCCTGGGACACCTTTTTTCAATGTTTTCAAAATTAATCAATCATTAATGTTTCACGAAATAAATTTTAATTAGTGCTTAATTGCTTTTCTACTTTGTGTGCAGTATCCGACATCCGTATTTCCTCTAATAAACGCCTAGCCTCAAATAAACGCCTCCCTCTAATAAACGCCTCCCCTTTTCATACAAGAATGCCAATAAACGCTTCCCTTTAATAAACGCCTCCCTCTAATAAACGCCTCCCTCTAATAAACAACTCCCCTTTTCATACAAGAATGCCAATAAACGCTTCCCTTTAATAAACGCCTCCCTCAAATAAACGCCTCCCTCAAATAAACGCCTCCCTCTAATAAACGACTCCCCTTTTCATACAAGAATGCCAATAAACGCTTCCCTTTAATAAACGCCTCCCTCAAATAAACGCCTCCCTCAAATAAACGCCTCCCTCTAATAAACGACTCCCCTTTTCATACAAGAATGCCAATAAACGCTTCCCTTTAATAAACTCCTCCCTAATAAACGCCGCACACATATATCAGAGCAGCGTTTGTTAGAAAAAATACAGAAATTGCAAGAAAAAGGATGCTAAAATTGACAGATTTAACTGTTAAACTGATCTGTAGGTAAGTGCTCTTAATTGCTGCGCTATTGAGTGCTGTTGGAGCCCGGTATTCAATTGATTGGTAGCTGTTTCCCGGAACACCATTTTTCAATGTTTTTAAAATTAATAATTATTAATGTCTTCACGAATTAAAGTAATTTTAATTAGTGCACCTCAATTACTTTTCTACTTTGTGTGCAGCATTCGACATATGCAGCATAATTATATTAAAAAATCTATAATGACGAAAGTACTACCCCCTCATTGATGAATAACGAGAAGGTATTTGTTCAGCTTATAATAACACATTATCTGTTCTCGGTTTAGTCACCGAGTTAGTAGCAAGAAAAACAACCATGAAAATAACCGTGCTCATGAGCTCAATCGTTGTCAAGTAGACTGTATTAAACTGTACTGTAGGTAAGTGCTCTTAATGTTTTACTGCGCGATTGAGTGCTGTTGGATCACGCGGTATTCAATTTGTCCAAAAGACAAGAGTGACGCCAGTGATAATGTCGAAAGCCTTCGAAAGGTCGATATAAACAAAACTATACGGTAGCTACTCCAGTTAAACTACCCCTGTCCGCTTCTCTTCTTATGCAATCGGCAAAGTTATTGCTAACTCCGTAGATCTACCAGACCGGAAACCAAACTGATACTTCGAAAGTAAGGAATTACTTTCAAGATGCAATACTAGTTGTTTGTAAACGATGCGTTCCAGAATTTTTGAGAGGACAGGAAGATAGATATCGGTCTGTAAATTATGTATGACTGATAGCGAACCAGATTTATGCAAGGGAATTATTTAATTTAGCACTTTTCCAATCACTGGAAAAAATCCCAGAAGATAGAGAGATATTCATTATATGGGCCAATGGTTGAGCCAAAATGGAGGCGGCATCTTTCAACATACCTGGAAGAAAAATGATCAAGACCACTTGCTTTCTTTCTCTTGAGCCTCTTTAGTTCTCTGTAAATATAAACATCGTTTACTCTATCTATGGAACTTAAAAAATGTTCCATTGTTATTTAGCTCATTTGGAACTTTAACCCAGACAAAGTCCATCAGTGCAGGTATTGACTTTAACTTTATAATTTTTGCTATAATAGAAAAGTACTAGCAGAATGTCGATAAGTGTAAGGTGCTGAGAGTTGTTAAAACTCGCACAATTTATGATCGTCAGTACTATTTGGGTTCTATGTCTGTTGTTCATAGTGAGAAAGTTCTTGGAGCGTGGCTTACACCACTTTCAACTGGAACACCCATACTGATCATGTAGTTGCTAAGCCAAGGCCCAAAGGATGCTTGGTCTATTGTATCGGACTTCGAGAGACATTGATGACCACACCGTAAAGCGTTTACTCTATTCTACGTGGGTGAGGTCAACACTTGCATATGCCAGTCCAGTATGGTCTCCATACAAGAAACGTAATATGAACAACATTGAGCAGGTGCAGCGCCGTGCCTCTCGATCCGCTTATTTTAGGTCATGAAGTAGATTACAAGACCAGGCTTGAACAACTTCAGCTTCTTCCTCTGTACGTACGTAGGGAAATCACAGATCTTGTCTTCCTTTTTAAAATGATTCACGCTTAGTAGACATGCCACGTGGTTTCATTTCTTGGAGAAGTACGGGTCGTTGTCTGCGTAATATTGATGACTTGACTCATATAGTCACCTTATGCTCGTACAGATGTATTTAACTGTTCTTATTTCGTTCGTGTCACTATAGGCTCTGGAACTCCCTCCGGCCCATACTCTATACGTGCCATTAACACATTGTCGTCTTTTAAGAGGCAGGATAAATCTAGTTTATAGCTTCCCGAAAATTCTCGGCTGAGTTTGCATTCTCATTGACTCTTGCACTTTTTAACCAAACCCGACACTCGATTCCGTTGACAATAAAACACAATAAAAATACAATAACCATAAAATTACGAGCTCTTCTAAGCAATTTATCCCAATCATTAAGTCTCCAGTCAAAATACAAATGTAGTTCATACGAAAGATCTTACTGACTTTAGTTTATTTCCAAAGTTTCAGAATTCCTATCAATTTAGTTAAGAATATATGGCTAGTTGTAGTTGGATAGTTTGTCCAATTCGACGCCGTATTTGTTTCTCAAATATATGAATCGTCTCTGAGTGATTCTATCTCGTATTATGCCTAAGAAGCTCCTGTACTTTCCTGCATGAGGAACTAATTATTGTTTATTTCGACCAATTTTTGTGCAAAGATCATTCACAACAGCTATCACTGTGTGATTGCCATCATAACAACTCCACTGCCAACAAAGAATCACTCCGAATAACGTCTATTTTCAAAACAATATGGCGTCAAAATCCTCAAATTTTCAACTTCAACTAGCCATATCTTCTTAAAGTGCCACTACGATGAAAATTCACCCCCGTCTTTTAGATTTTCTTTAGCATAGAATAGTATTTCAGGGTCGAAAGTGATCATCGATGTAAAAAAAAACTAAAAAATGGTATTTTGAAGTAAGTATTTTGAGCTCTGAAATCACTATTATTTAGGCCACCATTACTAAAAACGTGTTCCAAGTGAGCCCGTAATTTCAAAAGATAATATTGTTTGTGACGTCAGATTCTCAATGCTACGCCTGAATTTCGGTCGAGGTTATTTGTTTTCTTGTTTTTTTCGAGAAGTAGATGAAATGTCCAGCCTTTCAGACGAAGAATTTGAAAAAACGACCTTGATTTACTTGAAAATTAGCCACGTGGAGTACGCTGGTCAAGAACATGAACGATTAATGGCGGACATAACAACTCCAGATTCCGAGTAAGAAAAATAATACTTGCCATCGTCAAATCGCAAAACGGTTTCGACCAAGTAATATTTAGCAGCTCTCATTTATAAATACGTAAAAATATCGATAGGTAAAAATTTGATCGTAGTGGCACTTTAAAATAGGAATGCTGAAACTTTGGAAATAAACTAAAGTCAGTAAGATGTTTCATATGAACTATATTTGTATTTTGGCTGGAGTATCCTTTTAACATTTGCTAGCCAAGGATATAAACGACCTTTCACTTTCTTAGTAATAAACAGAGCATGTTTATCAACTAACTTGTATAAAATAATTTTCAAATGAGCTTTTCAATTTTTGTTAAAATTGCGTTAAGTTATCACATACATTGAAGCAGCACACGAACATTTTAGAGTTTTTTATTTCAACACCGCTGCCTACGCAAAAACGTTTATACATTTTTAGAGCCATATTTCATGTTGACGTTTGATCTATCAACACAGCTCACAGCTGTCTCGTACCATAAATAGATGAATAGAATCAATTCACAAAACACGGATAATTGATGATAATCATCCTTCTAGGCCTCCGCAAAGAATTACACAAGCGTTACGTCAATCAGCTATAAAGGCTGCTTTCCAGTGCTTCGTTTTCCACGCTGAACCATAATCCACTTTTTTCGTATGTTTACATCCGGGTGGAAAAACGCAGCACTGGAAAGCAGCCTTAAGTTTAAAGTACGTGCCTATCTCACGTTTGGGGATTTTATACATATTCGTATAATATTTGGGTCTTCCTGAGCAAAATCATAATATATCTTGTCAGCCGAAAATTTCGTCTTCATGATGGACTTTTTTGCTGTTAACGTTATTCGATGTGATGTCATAAGAGACATTTTGTGGCACATATTGTGGCACATAACATAAGAAAACTGGTTTGGAATGCCTCTTGTGACATCACATCCGGTAACTTTGACAGCGATAAACTCCATGAAGATGAAATTTTCGGCTGACAATATATATTATGATTTTGCTCAGGAAGACCAAAACATTACGAATATGTAAAATCCCCAAACGCCAGATGGGCACTTTAATGAATCTCTAAGGCTTTTACACTAGAGCAAAAGTGAAGATGCAAAACAATGTGAATCCGGTTACTTTTGATTTTGCTCTAGTGTAAATTCGCATCCTAAAAGGAGAAAGTCGGGGGAGGTTAGTGTTAGTTTCCCTTAGATAGAATATTTGAGTGATATAAACGTGTTGTGCTGCGTAGGCAGAGTATAAAAATACAAATCGAATACTCTAAACGTTGGTATATATTGCCGAAATAGGAGGTCTAACGTGTAACTGTGCAGGAGGTCTAACATTTCAAGCGAAGGCCCTTTATCAGAGTGTGAAAGGTGTATTGTATCAATTTGCCCTCGGTTTTGTGAATTAATTCTATTCATTTATTTATGGTGTAAGACTACGTTACATCTAATAGAGACTACAGCCACGCCTGTCATGATTGCTATTTTAGTTCATTATTGATGCAGCTTAACATCTGTATGCAACTTGTGACATCTATATATACCCATGCAAGGAAAGGAACATTTTCTAGAAGCTTTGGTCATTTTCATTCAGACAATGCGTCTCACTATTTACGACACATTGCATTGTAAATCATTAATAATTAGTATTCAAAGTAAAGACAGAAACCAAATAATTCACAAGGCAATCAATGTTCATCGTCAATCATTTTGTAAATTCAGCTGTAAAAACCGCAATCACATTATAGCTTGCACCAAAAGTCCGACTGTTCCTATTGTAATAATAATAATAATAATTAATAATAATTATATTTATATAGCGCATCATATCCACTAATTGTTCATGGCGCTTCACAACAATAATGCTACTATAAATAAAATACAAAATTAATTAAATGCCTACATAATATAGAGACCCATCATCAACAAATTTGGTAAATAAATAAGTCTTTAGGGATTTCTTAAAAAGTAAAAGTGTACTAGATTTACGAATACTAAAAGGCAGCTTGTTCCAAAGTCTCGGGGCACATGCAGCAAAAGCTCTGTCACCAAAACTCTTGGTGTGCGTTCTCGGTTGTGTCAAAAGCTCTTTAGATTCGGATCGTAGAGTTCTGGAAGACTTCTGATAATGTAATAACTGCTCATAATATTGTAATGATGCAAACACCAAGACGACTTCAAAAGCTTTAAATCACCTGGAAAAAATATTATAGGTCAGTAGAATAAGCTAAAATATCATGTTTTGATATATACGCCAACGTCAGGTTAGGATCTAATGCATGATTGAAACTTTTTAAATCGTCTATCACTTTCTAAATTATTTTTCTAGTCTATAAATTTTCTAAATATTTCTATAAAATTTCTAAAATCTTTCTGCATGTAAGCTTTCAAATATCTTTCTATATACTGTAAACATTTTAAATCTTTCTGTTTCTAAATCTTTCTATTTATATATACATCTTTTATTTCAGGATGTGCGACAAGGTTGTAAATACGACGCAACGGGAAAATCAGTTGATAAACAACCTACTGGATATTCCAGACATTCTAACGATTGTCGTTTCTATCATTGGAGTTTTTCTCAATGGATTATTATTTATACTGTGCTGCGGGAAACGACACTTACCTGAAACATATGTCATTTTCGTGCGCAATTTAGCTATGGCTGATTTCTGTACAGCACTTACATCTATAGCTTGGTCATTTCGCCGATTGATGCCTTCTTACAAAATGCAGGATATCATTTCTTTATTTTCATGGGTATCGGTTTTTGTTTCATTCCTAACACTCCTGGCTATAGCAGTGCAGCGCTACATTGCGGTCGTACATTCTTTATGGTCTCATTCAACAATGAGAAGTCACACAAAGCTTTTAAAACAGATCTCGATCGCCATGTGGCTTGTTGCTATTTCTTGTGGTATTGCATATTATTTTGAGCAAACTGTCACTTCTTTTATCCTTACAATGGTTTTTGAGATAATCATCATTATCATAATCGTACTTTATTTTAAAATTTACAAATCCTTGCGTAAATACAGAGTGGAAGAACAACAAGGAATCTATGCCGACCAACGCCAGCTTCGTCTTAATGTAAAAAAGGAAACCAAACTTACTGTGGTCGTTTTTTGGATTACTGGAGTACTCATTGTTGGTGTTCTACCGTACATCATAATTCTGCAAATGATTAATTCACACTTTCTGCATGGTAATCATCAATTACTACGTTGTAATAAAATGTTTATACGTTTTGGATCTTACTGGGTTTTCGTGGAATTGGTGGAAATGCTTGCTTTTGCCCTTAATCCCATCATTTATGCTCGGCGCTTTCGACTTACCTGCAGTAGACTAAAATCAGACATATTATCTAGCAGTGTTTACTATGTTAGAAGATCTATTATGGATTCAATAAAAAGAATTACACCAGAAGATGTTGGGAAGTGTAATGTTGCTGTAACTTCTACGAATTATGTAGAAACTAACGAAATACATAGTAACGGATACAGAATTGAAATCTAGCAGAAAGTTGAATTGAATGACTTATGTAATAACTCATTTAGTATAAAGGGAGAGAAAACTAGATGGTCGGATGATGTTTACTCCTAAATGCATGGTAAACTAATTGTTTTTTCTCTATCAAGACTATATATATTTGTGTTCCGAGGTGTATAGTAAGAATTCTGCTATTTTCGACTTGAAATCGATCAAGCGATGTTAAACTGTTTTTTATAGTTGTATGTTCTAGTTGTATTATATATAAGCAGTTTATTAGAATACCTGCTTTTGTATATGTTCTACGGGCCCGCAGTATTTGCATGTTACGCTGTTGCGGTTACACCATGTCATAGTTTGTGTAGGGACAGTTTTACTTTTGTCTGTTTCTTAATTCTTATTATTTAAGAAATTAAAAAAATTGTCGCGTGTCATTATCGAGTTATAATAGCCTGTGTGACAGGCGTTACGTTTGGGGGCGGGCGGAATTGGGGCGGGGCTGAAAATGGGAGGTGAAAGTAACGCCTGGCGTGGCACTAGAAATATACGAATCCGCAATAATCCCCTCGCTCGCCTTATCTATACCACTACCCCCCACCCCACCCCTACAGTTTCTTTTCCTCATCCATGGTACCCGCGTCTGTCGATAACAAATCCCAAAAGGCCGGTTCGTCGTAAGTAGATTTTGAACGTTATCTCGGCCAATATTTACTTGATTTCAATTCTGAAAACAGATTTGGAATTACCGAGTCTAAAAATACATAACACGCGTACCTATTATATTACGAGAACGTGCATACCCTTCGTAAAAACGGTTTATGTACTTAGAAATTAGTGGGCAATCAGCCAGCCGGCCTGAAGGTATACTTTGAACGTTATCGTCAGGTCACAAATCCTCGAAATCGCCAATGGCGGCTAGCGTTTCTGCCAAAATATTGTCCGATTCAAATGGATCACTCAAAACGACTTTTTGCTTCGTTATAAGGAGTTGGTCCTACCATGTACAAACTATAATTAGCGAGATTATAAAACTTAGGGTTTCAAATGAAAAGTACTAAATTTAGTAAGAAGGAATCATTTTATTTAGAGCTAATTTGGGTTCACAAAGCATTGTAGTTAAATGAGCAATTGAGCAACAAAAACATTTAACTCTTTCATTTTAAGCCCATCTTGCACGCCTGCGTACCAAATGCCAATAGCTAGAGTTTGTTATCAAATCAAACTTGGCGTATGAGTAGATCTCCGATGGGCCTGGCGCTTGTCGATTTTCCATTTTTGTATCTGCGCAGCAGATATATTGCTGTCATTGTTAACTTTTTTGTGTAACCGCTGACCTGTAATGTGTGCAGTAGCGTAATCAGCGCTATATTTTTAATATGAACTGTAATAAATTTGCAAGTGTTATCAAAAACAGTTTTTGTAGGTTGTATGTAGTCATGGACATGACGCCAAAAGATTTTTAAAGCCTCGTTAAAATCAAAATATTCAGCCAACACAGCCAACACGTGTTTGACCAGATAAAGCCAATTTATACAAGAGACTCTCAACCTCTTTGGAGGACAATTCAACCTCTTCGGAGGACAAGACAATTAGACAACCTCTTTGGAGGACCATAGTCAATCGAGATATGGTCTGGAAACTCGGCAAACTTCAAAGCGACTATAATGAGCTACGTTTTGATGTTGAACCGTACAAACGATTCTATTGGATGATTGCTTCATTATACTAAAATCCAATAGGTTCTGTGACCGTGCACCGTGCACAAAATTGCATAAAGACGAACAAAAAGATAGAACAAAGACTTTAGCTGAGTTTCCAGTCCATATCTCGATTGACTATGGGAGGGCTAAACGACCTCTTCGGAGGACAATTCATTGAATTCAACCTCTTCGGAGGAGCAGACAACCTCTTTTATCTATGTTGTAATATGTTATACAACTATTTTATCTTGATGTTCAACTGCATTTTTATGGAACTGTTCAACTTACAGTTGTTGTTATAGAGGACTTCCGGTCTGGACTAGCGAGCGAGTGATAAGTAATAAACGCACTTTGCAAGATACTACAGCTGTTTAATATTATACATGTTCATGAACTACCATATTGTGAATAGATGTTACAACACAAGGGTGCGTGATGACATCCGTAAATGTGCCTAGCTGGCTGTACGTATTACGTAAGGGACCGTTCATTATTTATAGTATAGGGGTGTGTGGGATATTCCTTATCATATAAGCAAATCTTATATTAACCCCCATTTGATGCTTTCAAAAATTTTGAACCCCCTATCATAATGAAATATTTAATATATACCCTGCTCAGACAAAACTCTGTATATAAAGAGATAACGATTGTTTCCCTTGCGTGCAGTTTGTTACACTTTTTATATTTTATACAACAATTAAGGATTCCGATCCTAGTGTTTACTAATATAATAATATCACTGTATTAATTTGGGGACTATTAAAATGTTGAATGTTTGTTGAATATTTTTGTGAAATTGGTTATTAAAATACTCACAATTTTAGATTAGTTTCCTTTACATTCGAGATTTAAGTTGTGTGCAACAAAGTAAGAATTACCAACTATTAAAATACATTTGCTAAAATCTCTAATATCAAGGGAGCATAAAGATATTAAGACAGGAATCCATAGTATAAAGTGGGTCTTCCTCGTTCAGTAAATTTATGTCAAACTGTCATAGTTGTCATACCCCCTACAAGGTTGAAAAATCCAAGAGACCCCCCATAAAACAAGTTCAACATTGTATAGCCCCCCTCGTATTATCCCCCCACCCCTATGCTATAAATAATGAACGGTTCCTAATGAATGTCTTACATAGGGGTGTGGATAATGAATGTCTTACATAGGGGTGTGGATAATCTCTCTATTCGGTATCCGGCCAGATATTTTCTATAATCCAGCCGGATACCGGATAATTTGTTTTTGACAGTTTTCCAAGGCGTATTAAATTTGTGTTAACTCAAATAAATATATAAAAAATAGACATCAATACAAGAAAACAGCAATATTGAGCTTGTTTACTGTTCCAGTATTGTTGGTTATGGATGTAACTATCTTCTTAAACAGACAAAAGATATCAACTTGCAAAAAAAAAAGTTCAGTAATGAAATTTAATAACAATATAGCTCGCACACAAAGTCGCTTATAACAGTTAACACTTAACAACTTAATACGTTTCAATAATACTGCTTCAGTTTGTTTACGTTTATAAGATCTATTAATCTATTTCACATAAAACTTAATAAATTACAATTCCATATATATATTTTAATCTTTTACATGCATGTTTAGAACCATTCAATTTTTCATAGTTTAATACTATTTATACTTGCAAAATACAGTACTATTTGAGACTGCAGTTATAACATTGTTATTGGTATAATGTACTGCAGGCTCAATCGATGATTAATTGCACGTTTATCAAATTTCAAAGGTTTATTTTATCAATGAAATGGATCTGTGTTTCGGATCTGTGTTTCCTTCGAGTTAATATAGAAACACTCATGGAACATTGGAAGAAAAAATTGCTCAAAACAGCAATAAAACACTTGCCCTTTGGGCCAGTGTTCCCAGCCACAAAAATTTCACGTTGCAACCTTTCACTCGTGTTTCTCTATCGACTTGATGGAAACATGGAAAATGTTTTCTATTCCTTAAATATTACATATGAAAATACTGAAAACATATAAACATTTATATACATATGCTCCCTGTACATATTAGCGCAGATACATGTACGCCTGAGGGACCTATTTTTAATATTGCGTTACCGTGTGCTGTGTTTTTCGATTGACGACTTCATCGGTCTTGTACGTGCGACTGCACTGACTTGACTGGGCCGGACAGGAAAGATTTGTAGACAGAAATGTATTTCTTAGCACTAAATATGGATTATTAAAATATTTAAAAGTCGATCTACCACGGTTGTCTGGGCTAAAATTCCAGCCCTAGTATAGCTACAACCGGGCTGAAAATTCCGCCATGTGATCGCAGACGCAGCACCAGTTTTTGAGATCTTATTATATACCATATGATGGCATGAAGTATCGAAAGCCTTCGAAAGGTCGATATAAACAGCTCCGGTTAAATTACCCCTGTCCGCTTCTCTTCTGATGCAATCAGTAAAGTTATTACTAACTCTGTAGATCTACCAGACCGGAACCAAACTGATACTTCGAAAGTGAGGAATCTTTCAAGATGCAATACTAGTTGTTTGTAAACGATGCGTTCCAGAATTTTTGAGAGGACATGGAAGATAGATATCGGTCTGTAAATTATGTATGACTGATAGCAAACCAGATTTATGCAAGGGAATTATTTAATTTAGCACTTTTCCAATCACTGGAAAAAATCCCAGAAGATAGAGAGATATTCATTATATGGGCCAATGGTTGAGCCAAAATGGAGGCGGCATCTTTAACATACCTGGAAGATAAATGATCAAGACCACTTGCTTTCTTTCTCTTGAGCCTCTTTACAGTAGTTCTCTGTAAATATAAACATCATTTACTCTAGCTATGGAACTTCAAAAATGTTCCATTGTTATTTAGCTCATTTGAAACTTTAACCCAGACAAAGTCCCTCAGTGGCATTGACTTTAACTTCAGAATTTTTGCTATAATAGAAAAGTACTAGCAGAATGTCGATAAGTGTAAGGTGCTGAGAGTTGTTAGAACTCGTACAATTTATGATCGTCAGTACTATTTGGGTTCTAAACAGCTCATGTCTGTTGTTCATAGTGAGAAAGGTATTGGAGCGTGGCTTACACCACTCTCAACTGGAACACCCATACTGATCATGTAGTTGCTAAGCCAAGGCCCAAAGGATGCTTGGTCTATTGTATCGGACTTCGAGAGACATTGATGACCACACCGTAAAGCGTTTACTCTATTCTACGTGGGTGAGGTCAACACTTGAATATCCAGTATCGTCTCCATATACAAGAAACGTAATGAACAAAATTGAGCAGGTGCAGCCGGCCGTGCCTCTCGATCCGCTTATTTTAGGTCATGAAGTAGATTACAAGACCAGGCTTGAACAACTTCAGCTTCTTCCTCTGTACGTACGTAAGGAAATCACAGATCTTGTCTTCCTTTTTAAAATGATTCACGGCTTATAGTAGACATGCCACGTGGTTTCATTTCTTGGAGAAGTACGGGTCGTTGTCTGCGTAATATTGATGACTTGACTCATATAGTTACCTTATATGCTCGTACATGAGATGTATTTAACTGTTCTTATTTCGTTCGTGTCACTATAGGCTCTGGAACTCCCTCCGGCCCATACTCTATACGTGCCATTAAGACATTGTCGTCTTTTAAGAGGCAGGATAAATCTAGTTAATAGCTTCCCGAAAATTCTCGGCTGAGTTTGCATTCTCATTGACTCTTGCACTTTTTAACCAAACCCGACACTCGATTCCGTTGACAATAAAACACAATAAAAATACAATAACCATAAAATTACGAGCTCTTCTAAGCAATTTATCCCAATCATTAAGTCTCCAGCCAAAATACAAATGTAGTTCATATGAAAGATCTTACTGACTTTAGTTTATTTCCAAAGTTTCAGAATTCCTATCAATTTAGTTAAGAATATATGGCTAGTTGTAGTTGGATAGTTTGTCCAATTCGACGCCATATTTGTTTCTCAAATATATGAATCGTCTCTGAGTGATTCTATCTCGTATTATGCCTAAGAAGCTCCTCTACTTTCCTGCATGAGGAACTAAATAGTTTATTTCGACCAATTTTCGTCCAAATATCATTCACAACAGCTATCACTGTGTGATTGCCATCAAAACAACTCCACTGCCAATAAAGAATCACTCCGAATAACGTCTATTTTCAAAACAATATGTTGTCATAACATTTTGATCAAAAGTCCTCAAATTTTCAACTTCAAATTTTCAACTATCCATATCTTCTTAAAATAGGAATGCTGAAACTTTGGAAATAAACTAAAGTCAGTATGATTTTTCATATGAACTATATTTGTATTTTGGTTGGAGTATCCTTTTAACATTTGCTAGCCAAGGATACAAACGACCTTTCACTTTCTTAGTAATAAACAGAGCATGTTTATCAACTAACTTAAAATAATATTATATAATAAAATATTAATAATAATATTATATAAAATAATTTTCAAATGAGCTTTTCAATTTTTGTTAAAATTGCGTTAAGTCATCACGTACATTGAAGCAGCACACGAACATTTTAGAGTTTTTTATTTCAACACCGCTGCCTACGCAAAAACGTTTATACATTTTTAGAGCCATATTTCACGTTGACGTTTGATCTATCAACACAGCTGTCTCGCACCATAACTATAGTTAAATAAAATCAATTCAAAAAACACGGAAAATTGATGATAATCATCCTTCTAGGGCCTCCGCAAAGAATTACACAAGCGTTACGTTAATCAGCTATAAAGGCTGCTTAATTCCAGCTTCGTTTTCCACGCTGAACCATAATCAACTTTTTTCGTACGTTTACATCTGGGTGGAAAAACGCAGCACTGGAAAGCAGCCTTAAGTTTAAACTACGTGCCTATCTCACGTCTGGGGATTTTATACATATTCGTATAATATTTGGGTCTTCCTGAGCAAAATCATAATATATCTTGTCAGCCGAAAAATTCATCTTCATGATAGACTTTTTTGCTGTTAAAGTTATCGGATGTGATGTCATAAGGGACATTTTGTGGCACATATTGTGGCACCAGAGGAGGTGCGAAGGTCGTCCCGGCCTGCATTGCGCTTTGTTTTCTTCTTATTTGCTCTGGCGTAAAGTTAGCGGACAAAATATATAGTTTTTCAGTGGTGCTTTTTTGTTTCAAAAACTGTGTTTTAAAAGGTAAGCTTTCTATATGATGATTTTAGTTTAATCCAACAGATGTTACTCTGGTTTGTTTTGTCGTAGCATACTTGTTTCGGATCAATAAACAATTTGTTTGTTGATGCCTTCACGGGTCACAAAATTTTGCTGTAAAGTGATGTGCGAATATGTGTACTTATTTAACGAAGTGCGAACGCAAACACAACACTGGATAGGTTATTATAACAAGCTGAAAATTATCTTTCAGTTAATAGTAAAAAATTTCTTGTTGCTCCATAAACTTAATTACAGTTAGACATTGAAAAACCACTGTTTTTCAATTTGCGAGAAAATCGTACGCGCATAACACATCTCTGTTCCGCCATAAAAAGTAGGCTTTGGAACTTGAATTTTGTGCAGATTATAGTTTAAGCCTTTTACTCTGTCGTCAGTAACTTTTTAGATATCCGAGAAGTATATTTGCGATGAAATATCGGTTTCTTCACTAGGACTATTTCTTGTTGGTGGTTATATTGCATTTAGTTGCCTTGAATTATTCAAATATATTTACCGTAATATTTGATGAAATCTTTAAAAGATTTGTTCGGTGTGGATATGAAAGAATTTGCTTTCTTTTCGTACAAATTTTTTTCTTGTTGCTCCACAATTTAAATGAGAAGAGGTCTGTGAAATTCCGCATCTTCTCGATTATACTTCGCCATTCGTCAGATTGACAGCAAAACGTGCCTATATGACGTATGTTGTTTTGGTTTACGTTTCCCCGCTCTCTTACTTTTATTTGGCGCTCGAAATTCTTTGCCGGTTGTCAGAACTACTAACTAAGTAATTCGTCTATTGGTATTTGATCCTTTCAGGAAACATAACAAAACGAAATGTTGAAGAGACTAAGGGCAAATTATGTTTCAAACGTTTGTACTTTGCTATCCTTCACCAATGATTTATATGTGTGCATACTGTCCGGATATCTGCGAGAGTTGAGTTCATCCTCTCCCCATTGTCCGTGTTTAATAACAATAATCCAAGTTGTTTTGTGCATGGCTCCTTTAAGATTTATTTACTTCTTTACTCCACAGTAGCCCATGACATACCATTTGTTGTAAAATACAGAGAATTTAATGGAATTGGTATCTTTTATGTTTTCAGGTTCATGCTCAATTTTTATTTCCACAGAAAGTTTCCTCAGAGGCATCGAGCCTTTTGGTAAAATGTTTTAGGCCGGGTCTAAAGCACAGGCTTTACAGTAGTAGATGGGGAATTCAGAATAATAAAGTTGCATAGCAGAATTGCCTCTATTGCTTGATTTGTACTTCTGAGATCTTTTAAATTAAAGAATTAATACATTTTTAAAGCTGTGTATTACATTTGAAATAAAATTACAATGATATTACAGCCACAAGTCTACATAACAAGTTGGGGCCCGGGGACGACATGCCCCCCAGTTCATACGCTTGTGGAAATTTAATTTCTAAGTAGTCAGACAATTTTCCTGACCCTTTGACAAAGGCAAGAAACTGTAGGTTATACCAACAGTGATTTTTCAAAACAGTTAAGTGCTATTAAGAGTCCAAAATTTTGTTGTTGATAGTTGGTACACACAATACTAGAGATATACAATGATGTACAATTTGAGGTTTATTGTCAATGCCTTTATATATGGAGCTTTTCCAAAAGGTCTCCATTGCTATCTACAACAAAGGTCTAGATGTTTGGAGTGGTCTAATAATAAACTGCTGAATAGGTAGTTGTAATCCGATATATTAAATACCTGTATGAACTCACTCCGAAAATTCCATATAAAAATGTCAAATATATCCCATATTACAATTTACAAAGAAAGCATGATTTTATAAAGTTTGATTTTAATAGTCTATTGAATGGTCCATAGTCTATTGAATAGTTAATATTGAAATTTTATTAAATTGAGAGGGGGCTTATAAAGGAAATAACTTTAAAATCTAAAAACAAGCACATTTAAAATTTGTAAAATCAAGAATGTTAATACTCGACTATAAAAGCTATAAAAATCGTTATTGATATATCTCAATCCTAACATTAAGTCGTATAAATAATAAAAAGTTGGTTAGTTTGAGCACCAAAAAGCTATCTCTGTCAGATGACTCAGATGTACTGTTACAACTATTACTACAATTATATTCGGCCAATACATTCAGTTTAATTAAGGATCAGTTGCTGGTTCCTGCAAAAAGATAATCCATTTCGAATCCGTTCACATTGCGAATCGGTACAAACAGGGCAATATATTTACAAATATCAAGCTTAGAAATCTGATGTGGGTATAGCGGTATCTTTAAAATAGTATACATGACAAACCAGACGGAATATTAAACGTTAAAGTGTTGCTTGGGAATACAATGAATATAAAGAAGTTCGTGTGAGCCAAAAACTGCAGTGTTCTTGCCATGAACAGTCTTATACCACGACCGGTTTTCAAACCGCCATTTTAAAACCATGTTCGCTTCCCGAAGGTTCGTTGAACAATGAAGAATTTCCGGCGGGGAATCGATAATATGTATCAAGCGCAATGCATTTTGGGAAGACCTTCGTACCTCCTCTGTTGTGGCACATAACATAAGAAAACTGGTTTAAAGCGATAAACTACATGAAGATGAAATTTACGGCTGACAATATATATTATGATTTTGCTCAGGAAGACCCACATATTACGAATATGTAAAATCCCCAAACGCGAGATAGGCACTTTAATGAATCTCTAAGGCTTCTACACTAGAGCAAAAGAAATATGATTCGTATTCGTATTTTATTCCGGTTACTTTTGATTTTTCTCTAGTGTAAACGCAGCCTAAAAGGAGAAAGTCGGGGGAGGTTAGTGTTAGTTTCCCTTAGACCATGCGTAGGCAGAGTATAAAAATACAAATCGAATACTCTAAACGTTGGTATATATTGCCGAAATAGGAGGTCTAACGTGTAACTGTGTAGGAGGTCTAACGTTTCAAGCGAAGGCCCTTTGTCAGGGTGTGAAAGGTGTATTGTATCAATTTGCCCTGTTTTGTGAATTAATTCTATTCATTTATTTATGGTGTAAGACTACGTTGCATCTAATAGAGACTACAGCCACGCCTGTCATGATTGCTATTTTAGTTCATTGTTGATGCAGCTTAACATCTGTTTGCAACTTGTGACATCTATATACCCATGCAAGGAAAGGAACATTTTCTAGAAGCTTTGGTCATTTTCATTTAGACAATGCGTCTCACTGTTTACGACACATTGCATTGTAAATCATTAATAATTAGTATTCAAAGTAAAGACAGAAACCAAATAATTCATAAGGCAATCAATGTTCATCGTCAATCATTTTGTAAATTCAGCTGTAGAAACCGCAATGCACCAATATTTAAGTGCGACCGCTCATATTGTAATGATGCAAACATCAAGACGACTTCAAAAGCTTTAAATCACCTAGAAAAAATATTATAGGTCAGTAGAATAAGCTAAAATATCATGTTTTGATATATACGTCAACGTCAGGTTAGGATCTAATGCATGATTGAAACTTTTTAAATCGTTCTATCACTTTCTAAATTATTTTTCTAGTCTATAAATTTTCTAAATATTTCTATAAAATTTCTAAAATCTTTCTGCATGTAAGCTTTCAAATATCTTTCTATATAAACATTTTAAAATTTCTGTTTCTAAATCTTTCTATTTATATATACATCTTTTATTTCAGGATGTGCGACAAGGTTGTAAATACGACGCAACGGGAAAATCAGTTGATAAACAACCTACTGGATATTCCAGACATTCTGACGATTGTCGTTTCTATCATTGGAGTTTTTCTCAATGGATTATTATTTATACTGTGCTGCGGGAAACGACACTTACCTGAAACATATGTCATTTTCGTGCGTAATTTAGCTATGGCTGATTTCTGTACAGCACTTTCATCTATAGTTTGGTCATTTCGCCGATTGACACCTTCTTACAAAATGCAGGATATCATTTCTTTATTTTCATGGGTATCGGTTTTTGTTTCATTCCTAACACTCCTGGCTATAGCAGTGCAGCGCTACATTGCGGTCGTACATTCTTTATGGTCTCATTCAACAATGAAAAGTCACACAAAGCTTTTAAAACAGATCTCCATCGCCATGTGGCTTGTTGCTATTTCTTGTGGTATTGCATATTATTTTGAGCGAAATGTCACTTCTTTTATCCTTACAATGGTTTTTGAGATAATCATCATTATCATAATCGTACTTTATTTTAAAATTTACAAATCCTTGCGTAAATACAGAGTGGAAGAACAACAAGGAATCTATGCCGACCAACGCCAGCTTCGTCTTAATGTAAAAAAGGAAACCAAACTTACTGTGGTCGTTTTTTTGATTACTGGAGTACTCATTGTTGGTGTTCTACCGTACATCATAATTCTGCAAATGAGTCATTCACACTTTCTGCATGGAAATCATCAGTTTCTACGTTGTAATAAAATGTTTATACGTTTTGGAACTTACTGGGTTGTCGTGGAAATGCTTGCTTTTGCCCTCAATCCCATCATTTATGCTCGGCGCTTTCGACTTACCTGCAGTAGACTAAAATCAGACATATTATCTAGCAGTGTTTACTATGTTAGAAGATCTATTATGGATTCAATAAAACGAATTACACCAGAAGATGTTGGGAAGTACAATGTTGCTGTAACTTCTACGAATTATGTAGAAACTAACGAAAAACATGTTCTAACCGTGCAGATCAAGTCACGAGTAACGGATACAGAATTGAAATCTAGCAGAAAGTTGAATTGAATGACTTATGTAATAACTCATTTAGTATAAAGGGAGCGGAGAAAACTAGATGGTCGGATGATGTTTACTCCTAAATACATGGTAAACTAATTGTTTTTTCTCTATCAAGACTATATATATTTGTGTTCCGAGGTGTATAGTAAGAATTCTGCTATTTTCGACTTGAAATCGATCAAGCGATGTTAAACTGTTTTTTATAGTTGTATGTTCTAGTTGTATATATAAACAGTTTATTAGAATCCTCATGCTTTTGTATATGTTCTGCGGGCCCGCAGTATTTGCCTGTTACGCTGTTGCGGTTACGCCGTGTCATAGTTTGTGTAGGGACAGTTTTACTTTTATCTGTTTCTTAATACTTATTATTTAAGAAATAAAAAAACTTGTCGCGTGTCATTATCGAGTTATAATAGCCTGTGTGACAGGCGTTACGTTTGGGGGGCGGGCGGAATTGGGGCGGGGCGGAAAATGGGCCGCGTCTGTCGATAACAAATCCCAAAAGGCCGGTTCGTCGTAAGTAGATTTTGAACGTTATCTCGGCCAATATTTACTTGATTTCAATTCTGAAATCAGATTTGTAATTACCGAGTCTAAAAATACATAACACGCGTACCTATTATATTACGAGAACGTGCATACCGTTGGTAAAAACGGTTTATGTACTTAGAAATTAGTGGGCAATCAGCCAGCTGGCCCGAAGATATACTTTGAACGTTATCGTCAGGTCACAAATCCGCGAAATCGCCAATGGCGGCTAGCGATTTATTGTCCGATTCAAACGGATCACTCAAAACGATTTCAAAAGTACTAAATTTAGTAAGAAGGAATCATTTTATTTAGAGCTAATTTGGGTTCACAAAGCATTGTAGTTAAATGAGCAATTGAGCAACAAAAATATTTAACTCTTTCATTTTAAGCCCATCTTGCACGCCTGCCTACCAAATGCCAATAGCTAGAGTTTTTTATGAAATCAAATCAAACTTGGCGAATGAGTAGATCTCATTGGCCTCGCGCTTGTCGATTTGGAGTCATCGACATGACACCAAAAGATTTTTAAAGCCTCGTTAAAATCAAAATATTCAGCCAACACAGCCAACACGTGTTTGACCAGATAAAGCCAATATCAACCTCTTTGGAGGACAATTCAACCTCTTCGGAGGACCAGACAACCTCTTTTATCTATGTTGTAATATGTTATACAACTATTTTATCTTGATGTTCAACTGCATTTTTATGGAACTGTTCAACTTACAGCTGTTTAATATTATACATTGCGTGATGACATCCGCAAATTGCATGTGCCTAGCTGGCTGTAGGTATTACGTAAGGGACCGTTCATTATTTATAGTATAGGGGTGTGTGGGATATTCATTATCATATAAGCAAATCTTATAGTACCCCCCATTTTATGTAGCCTGTGTACAGCCTGAATATACACCTGTAATTCAGTCTGTGAAAACTCGCACGATAGCTTGTCGACCCCCCGCTGAGCTACTCAGATCTGAGTAGTAGATTTTGATTGTTCAAATCACAACCATTGACTTATTCCAGTTACAATTGGTTCTCTGGGAATTCTTGTGAGATCAAATAATCCAATCAAATAAACAATTATGAATCATATGAGTATTAAACCACTCAAAATTGAGTAGCTCAGCGGGGGGTCGACAAGCTATCGTGCGAGTTTTCACAGACTGACTTACAGGTGTATATTCAAACTGTAAACAGGCTACCCATTTGATGCTTTCAAAAATTTTGAACCCCAATCATAATGAAATATTTAATATATACCCCCCTCAGACAAAACTCTGTATATAAAGAGCTATAACGATTGTTTCCCTTGCGTGCAGTTTGTTACACTTTTTATATTTTAGACAACAATTAAGAATTCCGATCCTAGTGTTTACTAATATAATAATATCACTGTATTAATTTGGAGACTATTAAAATGTTGAATGTTTAAAAAAATACTCACAATTTTAGATTAGTTTCCTTTACATTCGAGATTTAAGTTGTGTGCAACAAAGTAAGTATTACCAACTATTAAAATACATTTGCTAAAATCTCTAATATCAAGGGAGCATAAAGATATTAAGAGAGGAATCCATAGCATAAAGTGGGTCTTTCTCGTTCAGTATATTTTATGTCAAACTGTCATAGTTGTCATACCCCCTACAAGGTTGAAAAATCCAAGGGACCCGCCCCCCCTAAAACAAGTTCAACATTGTATAGCCCCCCTCGTATTATCCCCCCACCCCTATGCTATAAATAATGAACGGTCCCTAATGAATGTCTTACATAGGGGTGTGGATAATGAATGTCTTACATAGGGGTGTGGATAATGAATGTCTTACATAGGGGTATGGATAATGAATGTCTTACATAGGGGTGTGGATAATGAATGTCTTACATAGGGGTGTGGATAATGAATGTCTTACATAGGGGTGTGGATAATGAATGTCTTACATAGGCGTGTGGATAATGAATGTCTTACATTGGAGTGTGGATAATGAATGTCTTACATAGGGGTGTGGATAATGAATGTCTTACATAGGGGTGTGGATAATGAATGTCTTACATAGGCGTGTGGATAATGAATGTCTTACATAGGGGTGTGGATAATCTCTCTATTCGGTATCCGGCCGGATATTTTCTATAATCCAGCCGGATACCGGATAATTTGTTTTTGACAGTTTTCCAAGGCGTATTAAATTTGTGTTAAATGAGGTTAGTTATAACCAAGGTTAAACCAAAGGAGACGTGCTACGATGCATACGCCCCAGGATATCGATGACGCACAAGATTGACATTCGAATGCAACGCAACCGTAATCCGATAGCAGTCGAAGTTATTGTCACGCAATAAACGCAAACGACGCAGTGCACAGTAATCAACGCGGAAGAAATACGCAGTTATCGTGGGAAAACGAAAAGAAAGAAAGAAAATAATGTCGGAGACAAACATGGTACATGAAGAGGTAACCCCAAGCGAAGCCTCTGGCTCAGGAATGGCGAGGGAGACGAGATCTAGCGAACAGATGCCGTGGAACCACCCGGAATTTATCTCCGCCTTACACAAAGTTGTCGCGCAATCGCTCTCACAAGAAGGTCCGTTGGCCAGCGCCAAACAACAATCAAGTGCCGCTACATCTCGTGTACGGGCGCTCGAAAACGCAGGTACGTTCAATGTTGTGCCGTCGAGCGGGCCTCGCGAGCGTTCAACTCGAAACACGCCATCTGACGAAGGAATAATGGTCGAGCAGAGACAAGGTACGTCCCTACCACATTTATACGCCCCTGGGTTCGTTCATGTGACCGAAGGTAACGCTGGCATAACGCTACCAAGTGGCCCTACACTCGAACATCGCATAATGGGCGAAAGTGGCCAAAACCCAACCATGGGGGTTAATTCCGGGGTTAATAGCGCGAGGACGAATTATACTTCGCAAATGATCTACGAACATATAGCCATGATATAGCTGCTCACGAAGCAGGGCAAAATACCCTGCCTCCGGAATTGAGACACCCCCCTTTTTATTAGGGACACATCGCCGTATTGCCTGCCCTCGAGGGCACCATCGACCAGAAAGTCACCGGCCTAGATCATCACGTCGAAGAAGCCGCAGCACATCTAAGCGATAGAAAAGTAACTTTGTTCCTGTTACTCCACATGAATCTCCCATTAGTGTTCAACAATATGCAATGGAACTCGCACTACACCCTGATCGTAAGAAAGTCCTGTTTACTATGGATGGCCGACGAAGTTGTTTTTCCTTATTTTTTTTAACCGTGAATGAAATTTATAGTCAGCGAACGTCAACTGCATTATGCTTTGACTCACCCGAAAATTATAGATGATTATCTTTCTAAAGAAATACGCCTAGGTCGAGTAGAAGGCCTCTTCTAGACCCCACCAATTGAAGAGCTTCACATTAGCCGTTTTGACGTTATGCGATTGATCCAAGTTCGTGTCACACGCAGTACTGCAAGGTCGACGACACGATAAAACTAATTATGGAGGCTCGAAAAGACGCACTCATAGCAAACTAGATATTAAGAGCGCCTATCGCATCAGTCCAGTACACCCACGCGATCGGTATCTACTTGGCATGAAATGGCGCGGGAAATTCTATGTAGACGTAGTCCTCTCGTTTGGCCATCGCTCTGCACCATTCATTGATGGTGTTGCGGACATGTTGCAATGGATAATCCTAATTATGCAAAGGATGACGGGTATGTAGATCCCAGCTACGCCATTGATAAGGGCGCAGATAATCCAGTTATGCAACCGAGGAGGTCAGAGGTGCAAAGAGCGCAATCATGCGTTCGATAATGAGTACAAAGAGCGCAATTACGTGATCGACAATGGGTGTAAAGATTACTAAACAACCCAAGCGCGCAATCAATGATGGGTGCAAAAAAAAAAAAAAACCAATTAAGCAATCAATAATGGGTGCAAAGAACCCAATCACGCAATCAATAATGGGTGAAAAGAACGCAATTACGCAATCGATGATTGGTGAAAAGAATCCAATACGCAATCAATAATGGGTGCAAAGAACCCAATTAAGCAATCAATGATGGGCGAAAAGAACCCAATCACGCAATCAATCATGGCTGAAAAGAACCCAATTACGCAATCAATCATGGGTTCAAAGAACCCAATTACGCAATCAATCATGGGTGCAAATAACACAATTACGCAATCAATCATGTGTGCAAATAACACAATTACGCAATCAATCATGTGTGCAAAGAACCCAATTACGCAATCAAGGATGGCTGCAAAGAACCCAATTACGCAATCAATGATGGGTTCGAAGAACCCAATTACGCAATCAATGTGTGCAAAGAACCCAACCTACGTCGCAACGCTCGTGGTTGAACACGCAAAACGAGCCCACGTCAAAACCTCATGGTTGAACACACATTACGCGACTGTCGCGTGTACAGCGGCCCACGTCGCAAGGCTCATGGTTGAACACGCAAAACGAGCCCACGTCAAAAACCCTCATGGTCGAACACGCAAATTACGCGACCATCATGTGTAAAACGAGCCCACGTCGCAACGCTCATGGTTTAACGCGCAAATTACGCGAGCATAGTGTGTAAAACGAGCCCACGTCGCAACGTTTATGTTTAATTGAACACGCAAATTACGCGAGCATAGTGTGTAAAACGAGCCCACATCGCAACGCTCATGTTTGAACATGCAAATTACGGCGAGCATAGTGTGTAAAACGAGTCCACGTCGCAACGCTCATGGTTTAACGCGCAAATTACGCGAGCATAGTGTGTAAAACGAGCCCAGGTCGCAACGCTCATCGTTGAACACGCAAATTACGCGAGCATTGTGCGTAAAACGAGCCCACATCGCAACGTTCTTGGCTGAACGCGCAAATTATGCGACCATCGCGTGTAAAACGAGCTCACGTCGCAACGCTCATGGTTTGGTTGAACACGCAAATTACGCGACTATCGTGTGTAAAACGAGCTCAGGCCCATTGTTTATTCACCGGGATGGCAAACCTCTAACTAGAGCGAATCTCTCAAAAAGGCTACAGAACCTTTTAATGCAGGCAGGACTTCAGGGAACTTACTCGGGACACAACCACCAGACCACATAATCAAGTTATTAGGACGTTGGGAAAGCAACGCATACCGACTATACATTCGCACACCAGCACGCATGTTGGACATTCCCACTCACGCAATCGATCAGAGGCCCGATGAATCAAATTACGCAATCCATAACGGGCCCGATGACCCAATTACGCAATCGATACCGGATCCAATGACCCAATTACGCAATCGATACGGGGTCCGATGACCCAATTACGCAATCGATAACGGGTCCGATGACCCAATTACGCAATGGATAACGGGTCCGATGAACCCAATTACGCAATCGACAATGGGTCCGAGGAACCCAATTACGCAATGGATACGGGGTCCGATGAACCCAATTACGCAATCGATAACGGGTCCGATGACCCAATTACGCAATCGATAACGGGTCCGATGAACCCAATTACGCAATCGACAATGGGTCCGATGAACCCAATTACGCAATGGATACGGGGTCCGATGACCCAATTACGCAATCGATAACGGGTCCGATGAACCCGATTACGCAATCGACAATGGGTCCGATGAACCCAATTACGCAATGGATACGGGGTCCGATGACCCAATTACGCAATCGATAACGGGTCCAATGAACCCAATTACGCAATCGATAACGGGTCCGATGAACCCAATTACGCAATCGACAATGGATCCGATATGAACACGCAAAGATCATCGTTGAACGAGCTCAGGTCGCAACGCTCATGATCGAACACGAAAGATCATCGTTGAACGAGCTCAGGTCGCAACGATCATGATTGAACACGCAAAGATCATCGTTGAACGAGCTCAGGTCGCAACGCTCATGATCGAACACGCAAAGATCATCGTTGAACGAGCTCAGGTCGCAACGAGCATGATGGAACACGCAAAGATCATCGTTGAACGAGCTCAGGTCGCAACGCTCATGATCGAACACGAAAAGATCATCGTTGAACGAGCTCAGGTCGCAACGATCATGATTGAACACGCAAAGATCATCGTTGAACGAGCTCAGGTCGCAACGCTCATGATCGAACACGCAAGATCATCGTTGAACGAGCTCAGGTCGCAACGCTCATGATCGAACACGGAAAGATCATCGTTGAACGAGCTTAGGTCGCAACGCTCATGATTGAACACGCAAAGATCATCGTTGAACGAGCTCAGGTCGCAACGCTCATGATCAAACACGCAAAGATCATCGTTGAACGAGCTCAGGTCGCAACGCTCATGATCGAACACGCAAGATCATCGTTGAACGAGCTCAGGTCGCAACGCTCATGATCGAACACGCAAGATCATCGTTGAACGAGCTCAGGTCGCAACGCTCATGATCGAACACGGAAAGATCATCGTTGAACGAGCTTAGGTCGCAACGCTCATGATTGAACACGCAAAGATCATCGTTGAACGAGCTCAGGTCGCAACGCTCATGATCGAACACGCAAAGATCATCGTTGAACGAGCTCAGGTCGCAACGCTCATGATCGAACACGCAAGATCATCGTTGAACGAGCTCAGGTCGCAACGCTCATGATTAAACACGCAAAGATCATCGTTGAACGAGCTCAGGTCGCAACGATCATGGTTGAATACGCAAATTACGTGACCATCGTTGAACGAGCTCAGGTCGCAACGCTCATGGTTGAACACGAAAAGACCATCGTTGAACGAGCTTAGGTCGCAACGCTCATGGTTGAACACGCAAATTATGCGACCATCGTTGAACGAGCTCAAGTCGTTGCGCTCATGGTTGAACACGCAAATTACGCGACCTTCGTGGAAACGAGCTCAGGTCGCAACGCTCATGGTTGAATACGCAAATTACGTGACCATCATGTAAATGAGCTCACGTCGCAATTCTCATGGTTGAACACGCATATACGCAAGTAGCGAATCCGGTTGGGTAACATCGCCAATAAGTCGTCCAGAGAATTACGGAATTATTTAGAGATACTTGGAAGCTGAGATCTCAAACCAGTGATCTCTCAGTTTGGTAAGCGGATCAGGATCAGTAGGACCAATCAATCTGATCCTATTCCAAGCATCACGGAACCAATCAAACAGGAGCCAATCGGACCACCTGTTACCCAACCAACCAAACAAGGTAAGTTAAAAGTATAAATATTGGTAAAACTCCGACAAACAGATTTAGTCGAGGTATGGTTTAAATGAGGTTAGTTATAACCAAGGTTAAACCAAAGGAGACGTGCTACGATGCATACGCCCCAGGATATCGATGACGCACAAGATTGACATTCGAATGCAACGCAACCGTAATCCGATAGCAGTCGAAGTTATTGTCACGCAATAAACGCAAACGACGCAGTGCACAGTAATCAACGCGGAAGAAATACGCACCCACCATCCCACCTCTTTAACAAGATTTAATTACTCCATCAGTTCCACAACTGATGTTTGAAGGGTACAGGTAAGGTCCGATTGGTAAGCGGATCAGGATCAGTAGGACCAATCAATCTGATCCTATTCCAAGCATCACGGAACCAATCAAACAGGAGCCAATCGGACCACCTGTTACCCAACCAACCAAACAAGGTAAGTTAAAAGTATAAATATTGGTAAAACTCCGACAAACAGATTTTGTCGAGGTATGGTTTAACTCAAATAAATATATAAAAAATAGACATCAATACAACAAAACAGCAATATTGAGCTTGTTTACTGTTCCAGTATTGTTGGTTATGGTTATAACTATCTTCTTAAACAGACAAAAGATATCAACTTGCAAAAAAATAAGTTCAGTAATGAAATTTAGTAACAATATAGCTCACACACAAAGTCGCTTATAACAGTTAACACTTAACAACTTAACACGTTTCAATAATACTGCTTCAGTTTGTTTACGTTTATAAGATCTATTAATCTATTTCATATGAAACTTAATAAATTATAATTTCATATATATTTTTTAATCTTTTACATGTATGTTTAGAACTAGCCTCCTCCGCAGGCAACTCTGTGGCTTCTTTTTCCCGTGTCAAATAGCTTCCAACGCTGTTTTGGCCATTTTTGGCCGAGCCAGAGAAATTAACAAGAGCATGGGGAGAGGAAAATTAAGAGCGCCAGGGGAGGGGGGCGAGGGGAAGAGGCGAAGCGAAAATAAGCTGTCCCCTCTTCGTCGATCATCCCTTCACAATCCCTATACTTCCCTGCAATCCCAACGAAAACATTGCTCGTACAGCCTTGGAAGCGATTTGACTCGGATAAAAGGATAAAAGAAGCCACAGAGTTGCCTGCGGAGGAGGCTAGTTTAGAACCAAGTTGGATTAATCTTTTCTCTTTCAATTTTTCATAGTTTAATACTATTCATACTTGCAAAATACAGTACTATTTGAGACTGCAGTTATAACATTGTTATTGGTATAATGTACTGCAGGCTCAATCGATGATTAATTGCACGTTTATCAAATTTCAAAGGTTTATTTTATCAATGAAATGGATCTGTGTTTCGGATCCGTGTTTCCTTCGAGTTAATATAGAAACATTCATGGAACATTGGAAGAACTCAAAACAGAGATAAAACACTTGCCCTTTGGGCCAGTGTTCCCAGCCACAAAAATTTCACGTTGCAACCTTTCACTCGTGTTTCTCTATCAACTTGATGGAAACATGGAAAATGTTTTCTATTCCTTAAATATTACATATGAGAATACTGAAAACATGTCTTTATATACATATGCTCCCTGTACATATTAGCGCAGATACATGTACGCCTGAGCGGACCTATTTTTAATAATGCGTTACCGTGTGCTGTGTTTTTCGATTAAATACTTCATCGGTCTTGTACGTGCGACTGCACTGACTTGACTGGGCCGGACAGGAAAGATTTGTAGACAGAAATGTATTTCTTAGCACTAAATATGGATTATTAAAATATTTAATAGTTGATCTACTACGGTTGTCTGGGCTAAAATTCCAGTCCTAGTATAGCTACATCCGGGCTGAAAATTCCGCCATGTGATCGCAGCACCAGTTTTTGTGGGATTTCATAGCGCGTCTGAATATTCATCTGTTTAAATATATCAATTTTTAATTAAAAATCGTAGTCGCTATAAATAACTTGCGAACTATACTTCACGAACGTCATATTGATACAGGTGCTTACCTGCATAAATATGACGTACGTGCATGCATTTATGACTGATTACAGTTTCCCTCTTGTTCGATTAAGTTTTCTTCATTTCTTATCTAGTTAGTATTCATAGAGCATTATGCTATATAAAGCATGAAATAAGCAGAAATAAATTCAGATATAAATTAACAATAGAACAGATAAAAATAAACAGTTACAGACAGCAGAGATTCGATATGTCTTTGGCTTTGATTTTGGCTAGAACACCGTTTAAAAAAGTCGTGTAGTTGTTCACCTGCACGTTCACGACGAAGTCACTTACAAATCAACAGTAAATGATTACGTCATAACTTTTAGTTTATTTTTGTGAAGAAACTACATAATCGTGTAATAAAAAATGTAGTCTATTCAATCGTGTGTAATTGCGTAATTCGTAAACCAAATTATTAATTTTACATTTTAAATTTCAACTCCAAGTTGTAGTTTTCGTTTATATAATTAAAATGAAATCATTGTTATCTGGCGCAAATCATTTTTAAGTAGCAACTGCTCTGTGACGGGGAACAAAACAAAGTGGTTAGATTGCCCATGGGGGATAGCACAGCTGGGACAATCGCCTAAACATTGATTTTAGAAAGAAATACATTATTATCCCTGTTTTCTTCCAAAATTATAATTTGTATTAATTAATCTGGATAGATATAACCTTATCTATAGTATCAGGTTATTATGTGATATAATCCATTAGTCTATGTGGCTAAGTAATAAAACCTGTTTAGATTACAGTGGAACCACTACTAATGGACATTCTATATATAACGGACAACGGACAGTAAGTCCAGACATAATTATTTATGAATATAAAACCTCTAGACAGCGGACACCTCCAATCAACGGACATCAAACTTCGGACCCTTGTATAGTGTCGGTTATATAGAGGTTCCACTGTAATTCAGTGATCTAAGCTTTATCATTATGTTCTTGGCCAGTTAGGAACAACTAGTGATATGACCAATAAAAAAAATGCTTTATATATATAGCTTATTAGACAGTTAATTTCATTGAATATTTTATTTAAGACAATTTTATTGCCTTATCTAGAAGATCTTTTAAAAAGATAAAGTAACTTCTTTTGAAGATTTTTGCTTCACTTTGTTTTTGAAATATTTCAGTTTGTTTGACATGCAAATGTATGGCATTTCGTCAACATGCATAATGACTTACCAGAGATGTTTGTGAATCACTTTCATTCTCAAACGAAATCCTTTAAAATCAAGAAATTTGGTGTTATGGGAGAAACACTCGCACATGTTATTCACACTTTAGTGTTTTCATTTCATGAAGGCAAAGCTATATAACATTCTCTGATAAGTCATTATGCATGTGTGACGAAATTCCAGATATTTGCATATCAAACAAACTGAAATATATCAAAAACAAAGCGAAAAACGAAAATCTTCAAAATAAGTTACTTTATCACTTTAAAAGTTCTCCCAAATAAAACAATAACATTTGTTGACACTATAGGCACTTTAAAGTCTTTCATATACAAAATTCGTCGTTAGCGGTAATTGCCATACGAGTAAATTAAATTCTGAAAGCCAGCTAGAAACGGAGCCGTATAGATTAAGTTTGATATGCCATTTTATTGTTTGATTGTTTTATAGCTATTACAGCCCAATTACCATGATCATAATATTGAGAAACAACCTTTATCTCGGGAACACACCTAACGAGTTCTAATAATTCGTCTTTTTTAAAAACGTGATAAAATCTATGAAACCTTGACATTTGCAGCGATCTTACGGAGTCTCCATTGTGGCACTTTTTTTCATCCACTATTTTTGATGTTTTCTCGTGATGTTTTGCTTTATTTCCTAAACCACAGCTACCACTGTACTCCGGTAAGCTTTTATATTCACATTTCATCGGAAAATGTATGTTAGACGTCAACCATTCGTCCTTTTCTCCAATTCTTGCACAGTGTTTGTTTCTGTCGTGTGAGTAAGATGTGCTATTTTGTTGAGAGTTTGCAATACGACTATTTCCTAAATCATTACCATCAGACGTTGTCTTTGCAACTGAAAACTGCTGTAACTTATCTCTTATTGTAACAACAGTCTCGCTCACGGAGGTTTTAAGTGACGATGATTCAGAAAACCTGTTTTCCCTATTTTCTTGAAATTCGTCTGCATTTATTCTTAAATTTGGTATGCTATCAAATGATAAATCTGACTGGACGGAATCATTGCTAGAAAAATCAGTCAAACATCCACTGCCCTGTTCCAATGAACTTGAATGGCCATTTTTCATACATTGGTTTGATTTATTGTTGGAATGCTTTCGGATTGGGGAGAAATTTGTAGAAAATTGGCCGCTGTCAGTTCTTGTGGTTCTGTCGGCAGAGCAATCTTTTAGCTCACTTCTTGACCATGGAACCAAAACATCTTGAGCTCTAAACTAATTATAAGTAAATCAATATTAAACGAGTGTTACATTGATTGAGTGTGTTACTTGAAAAGGAAAACATGCGGAAAATTACAATAGTAGATACAGGGGCGTCGCTAACCCACTTTGATTGGGGGGTGTCCAACCAAATTTGAAAATTGCCCGAATTTTATTTACTATTTAAATAGTTTACAAGACCAAATTTTGCCTGAATTTAATGCTTAAAATTTCTTACTTTTGCCCGAATTTTCTCAATTTTTCAAAATATTGGGGGGGGGGCGGGCGGTGTGACATCCCCCCACACAAAAAAGAGTCTCGGTAGCTTAAGATTACCGGCAATTAGAAGGTTACAGGTCCGATCTCTATCTGGGACTCATTTTCTGGGGATACGAACTTGACGATCGTCCATGTATTGTCTGTCTACTCCACGCTCTCCCATATTCAACATAGCAGTGTATATGACACACCAAAGTATTATTAATATATAATGACTGGACGGGAGGTAGGTTTCAAGATGGCCGCCATCCTGCTTACGAACGCCATTCAGAAGGTTGCAGGTTCGATCCCTGTCCGGCACTCATGCACTTGAGGTTCACCATCGTCCATGAATCACCAATTTATATGTAATAGAACAATGATTTTGTTGTAGTGATAAATTTCAATACAGCTTTGTAAAACGTACTAACCATGGTGAATGGTAATAAGTTCAGAACGTTCTGAAATATCTAAACTGCTTATTTGTAAACACATTTACCAAAAACTAACAATGGTGTATTATGTTGAAGCAAAGGGTGAGAAAAAGAAATGAGTTCTTAAAAGAACTGTTTAAATATTTGAGAAATAAATAGGCTTAAAATAAAATAGTACGATGCAATTCGGCAGACCACTTATCAAGTGCTACGTCTGCTAACTGAAAATTAGAGCCCTATAACACGAGTTCTCATATTCACTATATATCACGTGTGATGCATGGACTGTGATAAATTCCGGAATATTTGTTTTCCTGCTCCATATCATATTACTTTACAAGGATATAATTTTGTACTTCATTTCATTTTGGCATACACCATATACGCAAGCACTTATTTAATCATCACGTTAAATCTCTGCAGTATTAGATCACCGCTGCCGGTTTCAGAGACGTCTCATACCTTTCTCTGTTTTTGTTCCCATGCCCATACATAAATGAGCAATTTTCCACCAGGTCTGAGGATACGGGCAAGTTCCCTAACACTTTGTAATCTACGTTTTGGTGAAGCAAAATGATGGAGAACACCAACAGATATAACAGCATCCATTGATTCAGAACGATAAGGTAAACACAGATTATTTGCTCTTATCACATCTCTGTGACGCCCATGCGCTAGTTCAACAAGCTCTTTACAAATATCTGAGCCACTGATGACAATATCTTCTCTCACATTGAGGTATTTACCGTTTCCACAGCCTAAAAATAAAATAATTTACTGCATTGAGATTGTTATTAAAGTGGTTCTCTGATGAAAAAAGATACCTTCTTATCAAATCCTTATTACTATAGTTAGTGATCATGAGAAATGTTATCTCAAGATTCATTGACAAAGATGCTGGATTTTAGGGTTCGGTCATTATTTATGGTCGAGGCCCAGGCTGACGAGAAATAGATTTGGTGCTGGAATAAATTTTACTCAACCAAATTAAGTCAGAAATTTAACCGTCCCAACCATTTCTGGGTAAAGAAAACTTTTTACCCAACCCAAGAAGAAAAAAGTTAGATAAAGCCCAATTCCCAGCATATCGTCGATACAAGTTTTAATAACTAACCCAAATAGATATACAGACAGATCCTACTGCAACTTTCAGATTATTATCTCCCTATACAGAGCAGGAATCCAAGCAAAACAAGGAGAGGAATACAATAACAAAAGCTAATGTGCGATGATGACTAAAGAGAACGGATGATGATATTCTAATTTTAAATAATGAACTCTTAAAGGACATTGGCAACATAAATCACAATTTCAAATTTTTGACTTTATGTCTTACGAAGGTAATCCAAGCAAACAAAACTACTCTTGTACAAAACAACAGCACTAATTTTGACAAAAGACAATCCTGTCATCCGCCATCTTATTGTAATACTTTGACTAATTAACTGGGAAGTTGGTGACGTCACTCCTGGGGTAAACCTGATGAAACTAGTCTGTGGGTAGCCGAGTTTCCGCGGAATTCTTTTTAAAATTGTGTGGTTCAATTGAAAAAGGAAGACATTCACAGAAATCGAGTTTTAAACTTATAAAGACACGAGGATGGCAACATAAAAATTTCGCTTTACCCATATCGAAAATACATCCAACTTTGAGTGACAGTAGTCTCCTTCGCAGCCGTCAATTCGAGTTCGATCCTAGACAGAGCCCTGCCTTCCAGAATGGTTCAAAAAGATGCGATCTCTGCTTAACCGAAAAATATCACATAATTTTCCAAAAATACAACCTACTGAGCAGACGAAACGAACTTCTATCAAGTTGCCGCCATATGAACAAACACCTATGGCTATTGTGTACAATTCGAGTACATGGCGAGGTATTAAGCGAGCCATTAAAACGTCTGCGGAGGAGGCTACTTTGACAGTTGCAATTAATACGCTTTACGAGCATTTTTATAACCTCGAACTACTATATTCCGGCATTTAAGTTACATTCTTTGATCGAAAAGGTACTTATTTTTATTGCCAATGTCCTTTAATTTTTTATGTAAATAGTCGAGAAAATTCTGCTACGCAACCCTTCAGAGCAGTGTTTTGTTTTTACAAAACCATTTAGGTCTTAGAATTTTTAGTTACCCAACCATTTTCTCTTCGACCCCCCTGGCCCCGGTCATAAATAATGACCGGTCCCTAAAAAATAAAATTTCCGTTACTTTAATATTTTAATACGAAAACTAGCCACATTCTCTTCAATGCGATCAAGCAAGACATTTTGCAGGAATCACCCCATGACCAACGTTCTGCAGGACATTGAACTCATCTTGCCTGAACTGATCACACTTTGTTCATCTGCTTTGAAAACAGTGCAAAAATAATTAAGGAAATTGCTTGGCGAAAATGGTGCCGAGGTATTTGAGAGCGCGGATATTTTCCCGACCTTTTTACTGAGAGAAGGACACGCTCAACGACAGAAGAAAATGTCAAAAATTATTTGTTTCACGAATATTTGGTCAAAGAAAGTCCAAAGGCTGCTGCACGTTAATGTCTTCACAAGTTTTGCAAGATAGTTCACCAGTTGAAAGTCTCGTTTGACAAACGCTTGAGCTCCATCACAAAGGAGTGTGTAGTGTCCAGGCCTCCTACGCAATGGGCCGGGGAGAGCGGGGACTGAGATATGGCGTCCATGTTGGATATTTTGTAAACAACCACAAGCGAATAATAAAACATTTTATTGGCGACGAGGATGGTTTACGGGATGGCAAACTAAAAGTTTACCAGAATTTCCCCCGTTTGACACAATTTAGAACCCACTTCTTTGGGAATTCAGTGGAAGAAATGGCTTCAAAGACTCGAAAATTTGTTCGTGGCGCTAGATATCAAGGACAAAGTTCGACAGAAAGCCTTGATCCTGCATTATGGTGGTCCAAATCTATGCGATATTTATTACACGCCTGCTGCGGAAGACGATCAAGAATACAAGCACGTAAAAGAAAAGCTTGATCAGCATATCGAACCGAAGATAAACGTGACTTTTGAAACTTACAACTTTCGTCAATTATCTCAGGCTCAAGAGATCAATAAATTTGTTACTCGTCTTCGTGAAGCAGCGGGACGGTGTGTTTTCCACAACGCGGATAGAGAAATAAAGGATCAGATAGTTCAGAAATGTTTTTCTGAACACCTGCGGAGAAAAGCACTTACGCGACGATCCGTCCATATCAAATTTGTTGAAGGCAGCCAGAGCCATGAAAATGACAGATGTACAGGCCAATGCGATGGAAGATTCGTTAGTTCTGAAAGTGAGACAACAGCAACGAGGCGCTAAAGACGAGAAGGAACCTCCCCAAGACGGTTTGTCTTCACAAAGCAGAAGAGAGAGGGACCTGACCATCGAGAAAAGAAGGAGTGTTTCCACTGTGGAGGTCAATGGCCGCATGCAAAAGGAAAGAAATCTTGCCCGGCTTGGGGAGTCGAATGTCGAAATTGTGATAAAAAGAATCACTATGCCCGGATGTGCAAATCAGCCAAAAAGGTAAGAAAGATCGGTAATACAAGTAATAGTGAAAGTGAAGAGGAATATCAGGTGTCAGCTGTGAAGAAGAAACCCAAAGTACACACCAAGGTGACAATCAAGGTCGACACAGTTCCAATTCAATTCCAGATTGACTCGGGAGCTGATGTTAACATTATTGATGAAGACAGCTTTGACGATTTGCAAGGACAGGTAACGCTGGAAAATCTCAGGCCAAGTTGTTTCCGCATGGTTCCACCAAACCTCTTCCTATTTTGGGCAGGTTTACAGCCACTATGTAGTAGAAGGGTCACGATCATCAGGGTGTTTGTTGGGTTCGGCATCAGCTGTCAATCTCGGAATCCTGCATATAGTAAATCGTGTGAAAGCCAAGCCTACATCGTCAAAAGCAACCTCCGCATTGGCAAAGCCATGCAGTCTCATTAAACAAGAATATACAGGAGCTGATCAACACAACCTGCAGGAACATTTCATGGCATTGGGAAATTAAAGGGGGTGAAGGTGAAACTCCATATTGATGAAGATGTAAAGCCCATAGCACAAAAACATCGAAGGGTACCGTTTCACTTAAGGGATAAAGTTGAAGTCGAGTTGAAACGCCTGGAAGAAGCAGGTATTATTGAGAAGGTGAATTCTGCAACAGACTGGGTTTCGCCGATAGTTATAATTGCACCAAAGAAAAATTCAGATAAAATCAGAATGTGGGTTGATATGGTTTCATACGTGTCTAACTTTGTTTTATAGACTGCTCTCAGCGCACGTTCCTGGACACGCTTCACTTTTCTACTATCAGAAGCCTTGAAAAAATGCCAAACCACATGGCAATAAGTAAGAAATGGGAGGATCGATGTTTTATAAATTATCAATTTGGCATAACACGGGATTAGATTGCGTAGCCGCATAAGCACTCCCACTTTCTTGCTGGACTTCTTGCACATATGCATCTCACTGATGTGACCACTAAAATTTAAGCTTTCATCAAAATATACCCCTAACAATTTGATGTGGCCAGTAATCTTGATAACTTTGTCGTCTATATGTATATCAGGACTCCGACAGCTGGTGTTCAGATTGCGTGGATTTATAATCAATGCCTGAAACTTATCTGAGTTCGCTAAAAGGTAGTTGTCCTTATACCATGTCTCAGCGCATTGTCCTTCCTTCTCTAGGCTATATTTCACTTCACCGAAATCTGTCCCTGATTTGTATAACTGATGGTCGTCGGCATACATCGTTTGCATTGTTAACGTGATAAATCATATCATTCTGACAGAGATTCCACAATGTAGGACCAAACGATGATCCTTGGGGGCATCCCCTTATCATCTCTTTCCATTCACTCCTTATGTTGCCCAGCTTGACTCTATTCATGCGTTTTTCAAAGAAAGATCTCATAAGGTTTACGGACGCTGGGGCAAAACCATACGCCTCAAGCTTCTCTAGAGTCAATGTATGACTAAGAGAATCGAAAGCCTTACTCATATCAGTAGAGAGTATACATACGAGTTCTTTTCTGTCTATTACTTGTTTCCAATCCTCTATCAGGCATAACAGGGCCGGACATCTCGCAGCTGTATCTCTTTCGGTAGGCTGTCATTCGACAATGTAGTGTTGCGTCAAACTTGTCGGTCACCTATTCACAGAGTAACTTCTCAAAAATCTTATCTACAGTTATGAGTGATGTTATCAGTCTATAGTTCTTTTTATCATCCTGTATATTTCCCTTTTTAAATACAGGGGTCCACTCATCCATTTTCCAATGACTGGGCCATTTACCCAATTCTAGTCAATCATTGAAGAGCCCAGTAAGGGATGGGGCAATTTCTGTTGCGACATGTTTCAATAGTTTTGGTGGTGCCTCCAGATTCCAACCACATGATTTTCGGGGATTGAGCTTCCTCACTGCAGTGTTAACTTCATCCTGGCTAAATTTCTCAAATTCAAAACAAGACCCATCATAGGCATCCCGTATTGCCTTCATACTACTTTATGATTGTGTTATGATCGCTCTCCTTGAGATTCTTTACATGATCGCCCCCAATATCAACAGCACCAGTATTGAAATAATCAGCAAATATATTAGCGACTTCGTGTCGGTTAATCGTTACCGTGTCCTCCTTGGTTATCAGATTTATTTTTGGGGCATCTTCAGGTTTTTCACTAATAAATGGCTTAAAGGTGTTATAGAACGCAGAGGGTTTACTGTGTAATTCCTCAGACTTCTCTCGCCAATAAGATTTAATCACCTTTCGCTGCTGGCTATATTTTTATACTTTTTTTAGCTCGAAATTCTCTTGTGTACGATTCTTAACGAATTGGACAGCGTATTTTCTTTTGTTCCTGATCGCTTTCTTCCACTCCATAGTCATATAAGGTTAATCTCTCTCACGAACCATTTTTCTCTTGATTGGAGCATACTTGTCCACTATGCTGTTAAAAAGGTTGTTCCAATAGTTGTATTTATCATTGATGTCACTGTTACATATCACTCACCTGCCACGGAGCGTCCAGGAGATCCTGATTAAGTTGTTTGTAGTCTACATTTTTCGTGCTTCTGAAAGTTGGTTTTGGGTTGTTTTTTTCAAGGCAATAAAGGAGAATCTACGCCCTCCTGAATTACTATGACCCGAATTTGCTATCACCTGTGGGAGTTGGGGCAATGCTTATCCAGTATGATCCCAAGAAGCAAGAACCTCGAGTTTTAGCATATAACTGAATACACAATCGCAAGAGATGAATGCACCATCGCAAGAGCCAATACAGTCGACACAGCTTCCAAGTTGCCCATGGGAGAGCTTAAATAGCAGTTGATTATTATGGACCTCTGCCATCAGGGGATTATGTCTTAGTCGTTATAGATGAATATTCAAGGTTCCACCACGTCTACATCGGCTAAAGCAACAATTCACAAGCTCGACCGGATTTTTTCATCCTATGGTATCCCACGGGAACTCAAGAGTGAAAATGGCTCTCCGTTTAACTCTGAAACGTTCAGCGACCATTGTGAATTCATGGTATCAAGCATAAAACCATCACTCCTCTACATCCAAGAGCTAACGGGTTGATCGAAAATTTTAATCGAATGATTAACAAGGTGGTGCGGACATCCTCTGTTGAGCGGAAATGCTGGAAACAGGAACTGTTCAAATTCCTTCGGAACTATCGAGCGACGCCCCACCTAACCACTGGCAAATGTCCCGCTGATTTATTGTTTCAGACCCGACCATACAGAGTACGGTTGCCAGAGCTGTCGACGTTTGACAGTGATGATCAAGAAGCTAGTGCGCGAGAGAGATGCACAGCAGAAATTGAAGGCCAAACAGTATGCTGATAAAAAGTCCTATGTTCGACAGTCAAGCATCGAAGTTGGTCCGAAATGAAAGGAAAGGAAAACTGCATCCAATATATGATCCCATACCGTATACCGTGACCGCGAAGAAGGGGTTCTAGACATCACCCAAGACACGTTATAACTCGAAATACATCGTTCTTTAAGAAGTTAAAGACTACGCAAGCGGACACCGATAGGAATGGTCAGGAACGCAATCCGATAATGTGGACTCATCCATGAGAGAGAAAGAGCATGGTGAGGAACAAGAAAATGCCAATGATGAAGAAGGAACAGTTGAACAAATTCCACAGAATCTAGAGTCAACGTTGGTCCACAAGTACAGCAGTTGGTCGACCTCAGCGTGAAAGAAGGGCCCCGGGATGGCATGAGCAATACGAGATTAAAAGAACATAATATTATAACTGAACAACTTAGAACTCAATATTGCAGTTTTATATAGACCGTTGTATAGTATTATAGTAGCAGACATGTCATGCGAGGCTGAATAAGGTTATTAGTTCATGTTCTCAACTGTTTTGTTTTGTTTAAGTGTTGTTCAGATATAGTTGTACATGTATATAGCGTAATGACCATATTTAGTTTACTGAAAGTTTTGGAGGGATGTAGTGTCCAGGCCTCCTAAGCAAGGGGCCGGGGAGAGCGGGAACTGAGATATAGCGTCCATGTTGGATATTTTGTAAACAACCACAAGGGATTAATAAAACATTTTAGAGTGGACGATCTGTTCCTGACAATAGTTGATGTTTTGAACACTCAAGCTTACTGTTTCAATACAGGCGACGAAATATTTTCGAAGGTTTCCATGATCATTTCTAAGTTCAAGAGCTTGCTGCATGGCACAAAATCCCGCCAGATGAAGTTTCAGACTGACGAGTCTGTGGTCCGAATCAAGTGATTGTGATGACGGATGAATTTGTACACTGAAGTCAGGAAGTGAACTGTTATTATTCGGGATACTGTGGTAGCCGAGTCTAGGTTTCGGTGTTTTTGTTCGTCGACGTCGCTTAGTATTTTTTGGGTCGAGATATGGCCCCAACAGGCTTCGCGCGCGGGGAGCGGAGATAAGACCCTGGGTGTGTTTTTGCCAGCCATTACTTGCAAGTGTTCGAAGCCAGTTATGTGGCTGGGAACGTTCAAAGTAAGCGGCTTTTTACACGGGCTACTGTGGTAGCCGAGTCTAGGTTTCGGCTTTATTTTTTTGGGGTCGAGATATGGCCCCAACAGGCTTTACGAAACTGATTCATCTGACTATAATTATCTTGTGACCAGTGTGCATGTGTCTTCTTTCTTTTCGTGGTTCGAATCGAAGCGAAGTGTTTTTGCCAGCGATTGCTTGGAAGTGTTCGAAGTCAGTTATGTGGCTGGGAAGTATCTTGTTTAATTTAAATTATCGCTTTTTGTCATATTGTCACAGGGAACGTTCTTACAAACTGGTCAAAACCATTATTACAATGCTTTATTCATATTTTCAAAAAGACTCACTAAGTTTTAATTTCGAACATTTTAAAAATAATTTGACACAAAAGTAGAAGCATTATATACGGAATTCTTACTGGTATTAACTAAGCTGTTTTGTGTGCTTTCTTGGGCTTGCATGTGCTCTGAAATCATAATTCCGTGGCCTCCAAAAATACCGAGAGGTGCCGACCTGGGTCATATATTTAGGTCGGCATTTTTTTGCCGACCCTAATTTTGAGGGTTTTCGAGGGTTGTTATTGTCACCTTATCATGCATGCGTCAATAAATATAGCAAACAACCATATAATCCTCATATATAGAAGCGCTTATAGGCCCGTTTCAAACGACGTACTTTTCATGTGCCGAACGGCCTAATGAAATTTAGAAAAAGCCTTTGTTTCAATTGCATTACTGGTTCGGCACATGAAACGTTTGACGTTTGAAAGAGGCCTTAGATTCAATTCTATACAATTTTAAATTCCATACATTTATTTCCACCGATTGGTTTATTATGAATTAATATTAGCATTAATAATCAGAGGTTGCTAATCAAAACCCTTCTTGATATAAAAAATGCGTACCTACTTGATATTGATAACAAATATACATGATGAATAAATTAAACACGACTTGATGAAAAATCGTTTCATATAAAAACATATCAACAAATATATAGTCTGGCATGTAAATACCTGATATGGTTAATTCTGCAAACGATGCTTCTATCGATACTAATATATTGTTTATCGAATAAGAAAGGTTTTCAGATTAATTTATATCATCTATTGTCTAGACATCCTTTGACAGACATTTTGATTAACAGCGATATCGAACTAAGCGTGCACTGCCCAAGCCACAAAGAATTGTTTTTACCATCAGACGCAGCCTCATGCTAAGTAACGCAATACTAATCAATACATATCAAAGAGCTTTTTACGGGAAACCGCGAACATTTGAAACCGCGATTATATTTTTAAATTGGTTGCTTTCCCTCTATTGTTCTACACACGTCATATAATTTGAGTGAATCGGATATAACCATAGATCCTGGCCCAACCTGTCGCATGTTTATAAATCATTTGAGTTAGCAAACATTATAGATTTGTAAAAAAACAACTGAGCTTTCGTGTCAGTTGACTTCTATGTATCAGTCCCTGCATTGACCTCGGCCATATTTTCCATTGACTGACGTGTACTTAGCGTTTGGGGGAAAATGCATTGCATGATATCTTTGAATATTATGCACGTTATTTAAGAAGCTGATAAAACACGAAACTAGCTAGGCTGTACGAGTCAGTTCTTTTCCCATAGAATCGAACCAATTCAAATATTTGCTTTTCGTTACTTTCTATACGAGAAGTCAATAAATACAAGGAAACAGTTTGGTGTTTGAAAGAAATTTGTATATAAATCAATCAACGCATGTAGTTTAAAAATACTTGCCGCCATTGTATAGTAGATCTGTAGCCATGATTTAAGAAATGACATGTTTCGTTAAAGTTATCTTAAATTGTATATTCATTTGAATTATATATATTAATAATATGCATTATTCAAACCTTACCAACATCTGCTACGAGACTCCCACTAGGTAGACTTAGTAAAAATGTCTTTATTTCTGGCCACGGTCCATCACAAAGATGATCATAATTCAGGGCTTTCTGCGAATAAACGCGATGTACATACATTGCTTCAAGTTTACTCGCTCTTTGCCGTTGGGAGATTCTAGCATCCATTATTAAGCAATTTGTGAATGAACTCACTTATAATACTCTGTCACAATATCTGTAGAAATAAAAAATGTTATATGTTATGTCCATTCACTACGATAATTACTGATCTGAATCCTACATGGTGACATATATACTGTATGTTTCTAAAACAGAAATTAAAACAACGATTTTGAAAACCATGTTCCAAAGCACTGACAGGAGAAAACGCTTTCTCACTCAAACAACCGATCAATATAGACCTAAAGAACTCGCATCTATAATACGTAACAATAAGCATAAGTCAGACAAGACCAACGGATAGACAGAGGCATTATGCTCTAGGCGATCAAGATACGCAACATGAGCATGGAAAAACCGTATATATGAAACAAAGAGAGGTTTTCTTCTATTTTTCTTGAACCTTACCTTATTGAATTGAAAAACCATCATTGCCATGGTCACACAAGAGGCTCCGCATACATTCGACAAGCGCTTATGATTTGTTGTATATCAGCAAACCTATAAAGCCGTAAACGACTGATATATTTTATTCACATTGATATTCAACTTGACAATTAACCTTTGAATTAACGTTAACAAACACTGACATTGCTTATACGTTTGAAGAAAATATCCCCGACGCGGCCCCTCATTTTGGCTACAGGAAATGGCTCATCAATGCAGATGTTCGTTGCATATTATTTCAATCTGTTTCACTGAAAACAAAGGAGATCGACGCTGTGCATAATTTTAAGACTTTACTAAAGTCTTTGTGCGTGTTTCCACAATGGCATAGATAACAGATGTATAACACGTGGCATAACAAACATGAAACCCTTCACGCTATTAAAAACCTAATCAGAAAGAAAACTTAAATGTCTTGAGTACGTTTCAGTATAGTAAATACTGATATTTAACTAAAGATTTTAGTTCGTACTCTGAGCGAATGACTGCTAGATCATGCAGCTGCGGATAACTTGGATCAGGCTAATGGATCATTAAATAAATCTTTTGACAGCTATTATTTAAAAGCATCTGAATATATATACATATATATTTATAGTTTTATCTCATATATACTCAGTAGTTAAATTGAAACTGGAAGTACGATTTTGTTTTAGGGCCAGAGACATCGGCATGAAGACTCTTGAGTTGTTTACAATATTCATAGACGCAATGAGCGGAGTAAACGGATCGTATAACCAGGAAAATATGGCATACGATTGGGTAAAATTGTAACTGGCCAGAATCAAAATGAATAATTTATATAATTCAATTTTCTGAATTTAGTTTTAGTTCTGCTGCATGTTTACTAATAACAACTTCTAAATACCGCCGTGTGTAATTTGTAATTTACCGTTATCCTTCTTAATAAAGGGACTCTATAAAGCCGGCTTTCCACAGAAATTCGCGGCATGTATCAAATTTTTTCGACAAACAAGCGCATGCGTTGAGAATATGTTTTCGGCCCTGTCAGTAATCATAAAAAATACGGCTTTTGATTGCATGACTAACGACCAGTCTGACCTCTCATGTTAAATTCACGGCCAAAAAAGTTTAATTCATTAAGTTTAAGAAACACATTTATCAGGTCATTCTATAGTGCCGAAGACAAGCTTTCGGTTGCCAGACTGCAGCTTTCAACCAGTAAAAATACATTATAAATCGTCGTCGATTGGAAACAGAATATAGAGAGATTACGACGGACTACGAGTGCGGTTTAAAACAATTAATTCAATCTTGTAAACTAGGGAATGCATTGCATAATTAATACTGTAAACATAATTCATACATGCCACAGACTCGTAATGTTTTGAACTGCATGTTTACTAGAGAGTGGCTTCCCATAGTTGTTTGTGTCGAGATTATATTAACATTTTCGACAGTTTAGTAGTGGCTCAGCCACCATGTTGTCTCCTTATGATTACAACGAAAACAATACTTTACAAAAATATATATACTCTAGCAACCAAATACAAGACAAAAATAGCCTTTATTATAAAACTGGCTCTTTAACCCAAAAGGTCGAAATGTGGAGAGAGGACTGGGATAGAGTTTGCCTCAATTTTGACGGGGGGTTAGCGGGGGGTTAGGGTTAGGATCTTTGTTGTGTTAGGGTTGGGTTCTAGCATTAGATTAACCATTATCCTTAATTTAGAGCGCTTTATAAATTAAGGATAATATATAGTTAATTTAAGGGAAGAGACCGGGTTGACTAGAGAGACACGATCGTTGTCGGATTCGTATGTCCTGGACAGCCTCGTACCCAGGCGCCTGTTTTGCTTTGCGCTAGAGCCTGCGTTCCCTTTGGCGCGGGCCAAAAGGAACGCAGGCTCTGGGTACGAGATTGGCGGGGTCGCATCCACGCGCGCGTCACGCGGCGGGTGGCAAAATAAGCGTCATGGTACGAGGCTGCGTCCTGGAGGCGAGCTGCCTCGTTAAGCGGGTTGGCTTTGAATTAAAGTTACCAATCAAACAGTGCTTATACGTTTGAAAAACGACTCAGTAGCCGCGATAATTTTTAGATTCATACTAGAAATACGTGTACGCAGCAACCCTATTAATACTGCAACGTCATGCAATTTGGGGCATCCTAATTAATTGGGCCTGGGCACGAGAAAGTGATCGAAATAAGTTCCATTTAATTGAGTAATTAATTTTTTCCAGTGAATATAAAGAAAGTAAAATGGAAACAAAAACAAATAAAATGGAAACGAAAAAGAAAAAGAAATCCAAAGATTTCCTTACGTTAACGTTTTGTTACTCGTTCTCTCGTATTATTTTATAAAAGAGATACCTAATGGTTTTCCGTGTTTGGATACTGTGATCCAAACACTTGGGAAGTTGCTCGATTTTCGAAAAGCTAAAAAACACTCGCCTAGCGGCTCGTGTTTTTTTTACTCTTTTCTCCAGTCCAGTCGCAACGTCCCGCGTGTTTGGATCACAGTATCCAAACACGGAAACCATTAGGTATTTCTTTAACGAGATATAATCATGGATATATAGATAAATTATGCTAGTTTATTGCTTTAACAGGAAATGCTTTACATGATCAAGTCTGCAAAGCGTCCAATACATCATTCATTATTCAGGTGCACTGTAGTGGGAGTACAGCGCCAGTGTGGGTCCGAGATCGATCACACAACCATAGGCGTACGGGCAAAATTTTGTAGGGGGGGCTGAGCATAACTTGCCCGAATAAATGATGACGTCAATATTACTGAAGAACACGAATTGCCATCGTTTAGCCTTAGCATTATTACACATGCACGTTTTTCATTAATGTATATGAACATTTAGGGGGATCCGGGGGTATGCTCCCCCGATTTTGATTCCCTGAAAGTGTATTTCCTGCAATTTGAGGGTGCTTTTCTCGTTTTTGCAGCCGCGGCAGTGTGCGGGATTCGAAGTATCTAATTACCGTTAAAGTAACACAGATTTTCCAAATTTAGACCGCGTGGATGATCTCTCCCGCAACGCGCCATAGGGCGTTGCACGACGGCAGAAGAGAAGGAAGGAAATTAAAGCAATTAGCCACAAAACCAAATGTATTAGGTATATTCAAGTTGAATATACGAGATAATTCGTTATAATGTCATTAAGTTGCATTCAAATATTAGAATAATTTAATACAGGACCCTTTTTGTCCGAATGACAAGACCATTTTGACCAAGCAAGCATCTATGAACAACTACGTGCGCCCTCGCACATATACGGTACATTCTCTAATAACATCGCTATAACACGCCACTCAGATAACACGTCACTCAGAGTTGACTCGCTGCAGCACAAAATAAACAAAAACAAAGGAACAAAGACCAAATAAAATTATCATATCAAAACACCCAGAAATTCTGGGTGTGATGTGACCGGCCGATCCCAGGACCATTTTCGCCGACCTTCCACCGTGCAGGAAAATGCCCTAGGTGCAAGGTTATCTATTTATATTTATTATTTATACAATAACCTGTTTACTAGCTATGCGCATTCTCATTGGTTGTTAGCCATGATCATCTATTAGAGGACATATACACACGGCTCACGAGTCACGACACGTCAAATCACACGTCAGCCGACTGCTTTTATCTTTTTCCAAGCTCCAGAAATCCCTGTAAGAGCTTCAATAAGCATTTTGAACGGTTTGTCTTCAATTTTTATTGTATAAAACAAATAGATTCCATTTTGCCGTTGTCTGTTCAGTTATAGATACACAGAAGACGTCAGAACGTGGTAAGAACATTTTTTTATTCTTATTGGCCACATTTTTGTTCTTACTGGCCACGTACGCAAAATGGAATCTATTTGTTAAATATATATATAGTTAAATCTACAGACACGTGTTATTATATATATATATATATATATATATATATATATATATATATATAATATATATATATATATATATATATATATATATATATATATATATATATATATATATATATATATATATATATATATATATATATATATGTATATATATATATAGTAAACTTAAAAACTTTATTGTCGCTACTCGGAGTTTCACGCTTTACACGATCGAGTTGCCTGATGATCGTGTAAAGCGTGAAACTCCGAGTATTGACAATAAAGTTTTTAAGTTTACTATATACCTGCTCTACTGTTTACAGTATTGAGCACTCTTTTATCCTTAGCCAACATTCTATCCGAAAATTTGTCTTGGTATATATATATATATATATATATATATATATATATATATATATATATATATATATATATATATATATATATATATATATATATATATATATATAACAGGTAATATTTGGCATTTCACTCGATTAAACTACATGTTCTCAGGATTTATGGTGAAGGAAAATTTCGAGTGTTGAAATATATACATTTTAAGACCAAACCGGGACCAGTTGCGAAAAATGCAACTTCAAGGCCTTCCGGGTGGAATTGAACCCGCGACCCTGCGATGCTAGTGCAGTGCTCTGACCACTGAGCTACGGAAGCCATCGCTATATTGCTATATTGCGACGCTATATTGCGACTGTGTGCATCTGTATATGCATGACGCGTTTGCGTCTGACGTAACTGGACTTTTCGTTGACTATAAATACAAGCTACCATTTTGTTTTTTCCTTAGCAGACGGTAGCACTTGATCAGTTGTCTGCCGAAATGCATCGTGCTCATGTGTAGTTTTATCAAAACAGTTCTTTTCAGAACTTGGGGTTATTTCATTGTTAATTTGTTGTTATTATACATATTATCGTATTTGATAATATATTAGTAGTGTTTTCAAACAGTTCTTGTAAGAATTATATTTACAATTTTACCATTTCTACGTATTTTAAAGATTTGTTTAAATTTATTACCACAACAAAATCGTTGTTCTATATAATATATACATCGCTATCTATATACCTACAAATATACAATTGCTTCAGCTAAACGCATCGCAGTACACGTTACATTTGACCCCCCGTCAAGATTATCGGCACCCTCGCTTCGCGACCTCACTCGCGAGGGAGCTGGCCCGCTTACATGCGTAAAAATCTCACAAGTTGTTACAGCATTGTTGCCTGAACAATGCTGTAAAAACTTGTGCGTTTTTACGCATGTACACGGCTGGCGTTGGCATAATACAGCTGTACGTACTATGATAATAATTAAAAAAAACCGTTTTATAGGAGCATTATACAATATTACTAGGAGCATTACTAGCTGACCCTGAGGAGTTTTCCGAGAAAACAACAAAACATCAAACTTTTTTTTGTGGCTAACTATTATATCTTATTGAATGGTTTGGCATATAATACGGCCGGGTATTTTACGAGTTTCTATGACTACTCGCAGAAATTGAATAAGTTTGTATTTATTTCATTTCCTCGTTTGTTTGTGATACGTTGTCAGACGTTGTTTCTGTTAAACTGTCCATTGCTTTGAGATATTCATCGTCAAAGTCGTCAGAGTTTAACGAAAATAATAAGGCGTCGTTCATGTCTGTACTTACATTTTCAAAATTAAAAAGACAGTTCGCATCCGCCATTTTAGGCTTTGGTTTAAAGCTGCAAAAAAATCGGTATTTTTGTTCTGTTCAGAAGAGGAGAAATACGGATTTTACCATGCAATACGGCCTGGTATTTGTTCTGTTCTCGTGCCCTTATATGGAAGAATTACGTCATTGTCATATAATAATACGTCTTATTCGGCAACCATCGCCAGATATTCGAGAGGTACTCGTGTTGATTGTGGGGTATAATATTCAAGCTACGAATATAAAAGAATGTTCAATCGGTGCTCTGGAAGTTTTTTTTGTTGAATAACCTTTCCTTTCCGGAAAGGTTTCTATCAATCATTTGAAAAGTAAGAAGCAGTTTCTCATTTCTTTTCTGGTTTTGACACTGTTTCCAGTTATTTCGAAAACAATGAAGGTTTTCGTTAGGTTTTAATAAATTCTCTAGTGATAGTATCACAGCTCTGAGCAACAACCTCGAGGCGAATAAAAATCTACCAAGGTCGCCCAGCAACGACCTTTGACATTACGCTCCCTAATGTAAGTTGTTCAGCGACAGAAATCCCTCATGAGGAATGAGTACATTGTTAAAAGCATTCAACTATATGCTGTCTCCTTGTACTTAGAAATTGTTGATGGTTGTAACTGGATAGCTGGAATAGTTAGTCTGTTAACAGCGCTGATAAACTGATGAAAGAGCACTTCTTTCCTCGAGACTGGCAATGAAACCTTCATGGCCTTGATGAATACTTCCACGAGAAATGTATTGTTCTTACCGTGTATACACATGATGTATTGTTCTTACCGTGAATTTTCTGTCAAGGAAGAACTTTGCTCCAGCAGCTATAAAACATGCGCACTTGGTTACTCCCAAGCTTCTTGTTACTTGCTCGGTCGATTGCGCAACAATTAACATCCTATAAGACGAAATGTTTGATAAATCGTAGCCTGCGAGGCTAGATAAATCGAGATCTTGTCGACTATACATGGATCCTCGGAGGACTGGGCACGACTTTTCAGCAACGTTGAGGGAGGCAGCACATTTTCTTTAATCTGATTGGTTGCTGAGCGGTCATTACAAAACAACTGAAAAGTTTTAAAAAATTGCGAAAAAATTGAGGAAATATAAGACATTTAAAAGATCCATATAATAAAAACCTGATTAACTCTTTCCTTTTCGGCTGAAAAACATCCAAAATTTACAACTTACATACAGTTTACAACTTACATACAAGCTATGTTATTAATGACTTGACTTGTACGCAAGACGAAATTGCTGATTTGTTATCTGGCCTTGAACTTGGCAAGTCTTCTGGTCCGGGTTATGTTTCGCCAAGAATTTTGAAAGAATGTGCTCGCGAACTTGCGCCATCGCTGACTAAATTATTTAATTTGTCGTTGAGTACCGGCATGGATAATAAAAAGACTGGATAGGAAACTAGCTGACGTTGAAGTGACTGTGGAATGATCAGTCGTCTTCCTCTGAGGATTAAACCATCACAAACGGATAACTCGCCTTTGACCACTGGTTGGTTTCGATTGTTCGTGAAATCTTCTGTAGGACGGGGTCATTCTTGGTTTCGTTCTTGACTTCCGAGGGGGTCATAGCCTTTGGAAAGATAGTTGACGTAGTTCTCGGCGATGTTGTCTGGCATGCAAGGGGATGACGACTTATGAAATCCGCGGGGTTTTCAGCATCTTTTCCTGGTTTGTAGGTTATCTCGCAGTTGTATGGCATTAGTCTCAATTTCCATCGGTCGATTCATGACGATGTTCGCTTGTGGCTCTTGAAAATTTCGAGCAGTGGTTTGTTATCAGTTATTACTGTGAACTTGGCACCATAGAGGTAGAGATGGTAGTGTTCAGTGGCCCAGACGACTGCAACTGTATCTCCCTTTCCGTTTGCGAGTTTCGACGTCTGAAAGCGCACGACTTCCATAGCTGATAACTTTCCAATCTTGCGTCATGATAGCTCCCAAACCGGCGGGGCTTGCATCGACAAGCACTTCGATGGGTTTCGTTGGGTCAAAATAGGCCATAACACGATCGCTAGTGAGCTCATTCTGTAGCTTTTGAAGGGCGTTTTCCTCTGCTTCTTGCCATTTCCACTTGGAGTTCTGATGGGTTAAGGCGCGTAGAGGAGCGGTGATAGTGGCGTAGTTTGGAATGAAGCGAGATACGTATTGGGCCATTCCAAAGAAGGGATTTGACTTCGCTTGTATTGCTTGGAGGTTGCATATTCTTAATAGCTTTAATCTTTTGAGGAGCGGCTTTGATTACATTTCCACTAAAGGAGTGTCCGTAGAAAATCACTTATGATTGACGAAGTACATTTCTCTCGGTTAAGTCGGGCGTTGTTTTCTCGTAGGCGAGTTAGGACGGAGAATGGTGAATAATATCATCTGATATATTCTTACATCCCGGCAGTCCGGTGAGAAGCTCGACGATTGTATTCTGGAATATTTCTGACGCAGCGTGAACTCCAAACATGAGACGTTTGTAGCGTCGAAGACCAACGTGGGGTCAAGCTTGAGTTGATGGTAGCCTGATGCGAGATCTAGTGTGCTGAACACAGTTGCACCATTCAGATCTGTGATAAGTTCGTCCACAGTTGGCATCAGGTGCTTTTCCCTCTTCACAGCTTTATTTGCTTCGCGCATGTCTACACAGAGTCGAATTTCTCCGGATTTCTTGGGGACGACTACGACTGGACTGACCCAAGGGGTGGGACCATCACCGCGGTTTCAATAATATCGAGGTCTTCTTATAGTCGTTGAAGTTCCTTCAAAATTGAACCACCCTTTGTTCTATTGATATCTCTGGAAATAACCATAACTGTTGCGAAAGCTATACATTTTCTGAAAGCCCAATAAACGGGCTTTTACCAATCCGTTAATTAAATTTCCCAAACAAGACCTTTTATGTTAAAATAGATTAGCATTAAGTATCATAAATTAAGTTGAAAAACTTTCATTCATCTTGGACGCCCGCGTAAAATGCCACAATCACAGAGTTTTTTATGAAATCAAATCAAACTTGTGTACACGTATTTCTAGTTAGATAATAACTTTAATAAGTATATACAATCTATACTAAGTACAGTTCAATTTGGCTTCCTAACAGTAAAAGATAGTTTATGGTAGGATGTACTTAAGGGGGCAAGCTACCTTAAATTTTATATTCGCGAACCCATGATGTAATAATGGGTCTATCTTATTATGGTTAATTAATGTATATGCAACATGCTATAGACCTTATTCATAAATGGCCGACAATTTAAAATTATTTTATATGCATATCAATTGGCCCTTATGACCTCGTTTTAAAGAGAGAATCCTTTTCAATTTCGTACCTGAAAACGATTTCATAAGGGCTAATTAATATGCATATAAAAGAATATTAATTTGGCGGCCATTTTTTAATAAGGTCTATATATCATTTTAAAGCTTATAACGTGCTCTAAACAAATAGCATTACAGACGCCCTCCCAAGCTGAAAACCATCTTTGGATGCCATCTAGTCAAAAACTAAGCATCAAGAATTGGTCATTTTAACTTGTAAAATAGATTACATCCCAGTCAACAAATTAATTGATGCTTTTTACCCTGTGATAAAAATTGCGTGTTCTATACCGAATTTTTAACAAATAAGATCTTATTTGTTGCTATGGCAACAAAATACAGTGTAACATGTAATCTATTTTGCAAGTTAAAATGACCAATTCTTGGATGCTATCTAGTCAAAAACTAAGCACAGCTTTGCAGGGTTTTTTTACATTTGTTTTTGCCTGGGAGGGCATCTGTAATGCTGTTTGTTTAGAACAATTATATATAGCATGTTTCATATATACATTTAACAGGTTCGCGAACATAAAATTTAAGGTAGCTTGCCCCCTTAATTCATATAAATGATCAATTGAGTTGCATAAGAATTACAAGATCGGGGGAGAAAGAGGGGATTCAATAAGAAAGGCGGGGGCTTAGGGTTAGGATTAAAGCCTGGTTCACACGAGCGACATAAGCATAAACAACGAAAACAAAGCATGACTTTTGCTCTGGGACGTACGAAGACAAAACAACGAGAATTTTTCTTTGTTTCCTCTTTTGTTTTGCTCTTGCCTTATCTTATGCTTCTTATGATTGTGATTATGTCCATCTTTGTCGCAGACTTGATTCCTTTGTTTTGCCTTGTCCTTATGATTATGCTCTCGTGTGAATCAGGCTTAAGGTTAGCTTCTCTTGAACTAATTTTAAAACTAATTTTAGAAGATATGCAACAATAAGGATAATCCTTAATACAATGGAGAGACTCTGTTCGATTCATCAGACAGATTTCTTATCGTGGTGCTTACGAGTATTGGGATATTTACTCACGAGTGCTCGTTGTTACTTCTGTGATTACATAACATGGAGCAGGGGCCGGTTGTATAAAATTATTAACAATTTAACTACCCGTCCGGTAGCTAAGTTCAACCACTTATTGCCTGTTTACACGAGGTCTGAGCAAAATTTCAATCCGATTGGAAATCTCGATTCGCTCAAGAAGTATTGCCTATTTCTTTTATATTGAAAAGTCAAGCATAGATCCGGCGTTGTAAGCAGATCGAATTTTCGATGCTCTTGACATAGTGGCTCGACTAGCTTCAGGCCTATTCACCTTTCGATCGGATTGAGATTTCGATCCAACCTGTGTAAACACAGCCTTAGTTACGAATAAAGGTGTATAGTTAACACTAACTATAGTTAAAGTTAACTACCTTTTTATACAACCCAGCCCTGTGCATGTTTACAAAAGGTGGAAATGAAGGTTTAGTTGCCTAAAGCTTTTTCTTTTGTCTTGTGAGTTCTCAGCTACAACTAATTTGACATGATCTATTCAATTTTCACAATAAAAATAAATCGTGCGGAAATTAAGCTTAAAGAGGAACATCTAGAAATATCTAAAAATGTTAATAGTATTACTGTATCTGCTCTTGTACTCGAGAAATAGCGTTTTCATTCCCGTATTTTATGCTTCTGGACGCAGCCATTTTAGAGTTTGCTCGAGAACTCAAGCCCGTTTTCCACTTCACCATTTCCCTCGCCGCTCGCGAAATATTTCCACAATGACATTGTTTCAGTTGTCGACCAATGAAAACGGGAAAAAATTATGTCATCGGCGAAATGTTTCTCTAGCGGCGAGCGAAATGGTGAAGTGGAAAACGGGCTTAAAGGGAAATGGCAATAAAAATTAAGTTTATCTTATTTGAAAGAACTTTTAAAATGATATATCAAGACCTTTTACAGATTTTCCATATCGTTCTTGGTTCTGTAAATATTTCACTTCTTTTTAACAAAGAACATTGAACATTCCGCCATCTTGGATATGCATAACCATCTTGGATATGCGTGACGTCACAACCAGGGTAGAAATGTTTTTTATATCAGCAATTATCGAGTCATTATAGATGCTAAATCGTAGTTGTTTTGGGTGTTGTATACTTTTAAGTGAACTAGCAATCTATTTGAACGCATTCCACTGATATTTGGGCAATTATTTACAACTTTTAGAATGTTTACCATGGTTTTGACGTCACTTAATTAGATCTAATTATAAAACAAGATGGCGGATTGCAGATATTTTTGTTCACAGATATTTCAAAAATTAAGGAAGTTACGGGGAAATTTTAAAAGGTCTTCATATATTATTTTAAATGTTCTTTCAAATGAGACAAAGAAAATTTTTATTGCCATTTCCCTTTAAAACTTGACTTAGTCATTGAGTGCTTGACTTTTGTTCCCAGTAATCGATGACGTCAAAATTGAAAAGAAACCACCGACATTTAGAGAAATATCATGTATGTTTCATGAAGTGCATATAATACATATATGTTAAACTAGAAGTTACTTATGTTAAATAATATTCGCTATGTAGTTTAAAAATAATAGCAGGTACACTTTATACAACGTTCCAAGACTATTAAACACACGCTAATACGCATATGCCAAAGTTTACTAAATTTATATAAATCAATAAAAGTAATAATTGTCGATATTTGTCTAAGTTACCATTAAGGGGTTCGATCATTATTTATGGTGGGGGGCGAAGAGAAATAGATTTGGTGCTGGAAAAAATTTTACCCAACCAAATTAAGATCAGAAATTTAATCGTCCCAACCATTTATAGGTAAAGAAAATCTTTTATCCAACACAAGACGATAAAAGTTAGATGAAGCCCAATAGCACTCCGTCGAGATGACGTCAGTATCCATGTTTGTCCGCTTTTACCCATAATTATTGCGGGCATATAACTAAAGAAAATAGCTCATTTGCAGTCATTTGTGAGTCAAATTGGGTTTGCTTGTCCGCATTTTGGATAGGGGTATCTAGTACGTATTCCTTATAAGGAAGCGCAAATAGAAGGCATTGGCGAGCAAATAGAGTGAATTAACGACCAAAAACCGACCCCAAAACAACAAAGGTCCTAACCCTTTGGCAAACGTTTTCTTGAGAAATAAACCACCCCCAAAGCTATAGAATATATCAAAGGAAAGTTAAATGATCTATTTACAACATACGTACAGCTTTATCCCGGTAGCTAACTTAGTTCTCTTTAAAAACGCGGATAATCGAACATGCCAAAATATAATTTTCCTAATACGGATACCATCTTGTAAACAAAAACACGGCTGTCTTTGACGAACGTTTTCTTGAGAAATAATCAACTCCCAAAGCTACAATATAAATTAGAACACAGATAAATTATCTGTTTACAATATGCGTACAGCTTATCCTGCTAGCGAACGTAGTTTTCTTAAAAAGAGCGGATAATCGAACATATCGTAACGTGTTAATAATCCCACATCCAGCGGGCTGGTACGAGTGCCATGTATTTGTTCGTCAATGCCTTCTATTTGCTCGTCGGTCACTTCCTTATATGGAATACGCTGTGGATACGTACTAGAAGTACATATGGCATTTTGAGCTATTAATAGCAGCCAGACGTCACGCTATTCCCGGCATATCGTCAATACAAGTTTTAATAACAAACCCAAATAGATATAGACAGATCCTACTGTAACTTTCAGATTATTATCGAGTGATACAATAACAAAAGCTAATGTGCAATGATGACTAAGGAGAATTGATGATGAGATTCCAATTTTAAATGATGAGCTCTCAATTTTTTTATGTAAATAGTCATGAAAATTTTGCTACCCAACCCTTCATAGAAGTGATTATTTTTTTACCCAACCATTTAGGTCTTAGAATTTTCAGTTACCCAACCATTTTTTTCTCTTCGGCCCACCCCGGCCATAAATAATGGACTGGTCCCTAAGTCCTTATAAACAATAAGAAATTGGTCATTTAGGAATTCAACTTCAGTTTGTTTGTCTGAGTGTTGGGTTTAAAATTAGTGCACAACGCTATTGATATCTGCTTAGCTACTGTATTGTAGATCAAAAACGTTTTTTATCACACAACTGTTTCAACATGTTTCACATCCTCCTCGTTCTTTTCATTGCTATTCTTGCCAGTTATATCTTCTAATCCAATACCGCTTTCGTTATCTATAGAAACTCTCAAGGGGTGTGCGTTCTCCCCTACAGCTTTGTCATCTTCACGTAAAAGTTCATAAGAACGCGTATTTTTCAGATTTGATGCTTCCGAGTCGAGCCCTGGTTCAGTTTTTCCAGCGTACGTTGGCGTTGAATGATCAGGCGTCACCGGAAGAGGAGCGTTAGGATCATATCTACAAAACAAGATAGCGATATTTAACAATTATATCATGAGCGCAACCTGCGTGCAGACCCCACCTGATAAATATAATAACAATAACAATACAATAACAATAATAACATGAAAGACAATGAACCAATGAGCCACCGTTGTGGGACTTACGGATGTTTGTATCGTCTTTCTTGTTTAATTAACATAAATGAAACGCTAGCGTTTGATGAAGAAACACTAGTGCTTGATGCAATGTTTACTGGTGTTTCACAGCCCATTCATGTGACGGAATGGAGCTGTCTGATTGAGTAAAATTCTATTATTAATGAGTTTGAGAATAACAGTTTAAGCTTTTGGAAGAAAACTTTAAGCACTACTTATACTTAAATTTATATTTGCATGTATGATGGTCACCCTAATTAACCTTGTGGCTTGTGTTAGATTAGTATCACCCTTTTAATTTTCTCTGTTTTTAGATCTATATGTAATAGATGGTCACTCTAATTAACCTTGTGGCTTGTGTTAGATTAGTATCACCCTTTTAATTTTCTCTGTTTTTAGATCTATATGTAATAGATGGTCACCCTAATTAACCTTGTGGCTTGTGTTAGATTAGTATCACCCTTTTAATTTTCTCTGTTTTTAGATCTATATGTAATAGATGGTCACTCTAATTAACCTTGTGGCTTGTGTTAGATTAGTATCACCCTTTTAATTTTCTCTGTTTTTAGATCTATATGTAATAGATGGTCACTCTAATTAACCTTGTGGCTCGTGTTAGATTAGTATCACCCTTTTAATTTTCTCTGTTTTTAGATCTATATGTAATAGATGGTCACTCTAATTAACCTTGTGGCTTGTGTTAGATTAGTATCACCCTTTTAATTTTCTCTATTTTTAGATCTATATGTAATAGATGGTCACCCTAATTAACCTTGTGGCTTGTGTTAGATTAGTATCACCCTATATAAAATAAAAATATTGTATTTATTATTATTACTTGGGCTACTTGTGGTCTTAAATTCGGCTCTGTTTTTTGTCGTCGTTACAAAATTGCCAAATTGCGCAATAGTGGGCGGGAATTATCGATCGCTAAAACCAACTAAATTTTACATGCTCGATTTCACGAGTTTTCTACATTTGATTTCCAAATTCTTGCCATCGTCAAATTTATCAACAAGGTGGCTCATTCAAAAGTATACATCGCAATGCCAAAACTGCAGTCAGTAGCTTGATACCGTACGACTGTAGTAGCAAGACCGAAGACGCCATATTTCCGTTGGATATTTGGATTCACTTCAAGAGAAGGAATATCGATATATTACCAAGAAGATAACATTATAATAACAGTTCATGAACAATGACATAAAGGTAAAATGTTTACAAACTTAAAGGACATTGGCAACAAAAATTAAGTTTGTCTAATATGAAAGAACTCGTAAAATGATAGAGTAACACCTTTTACAACTTTTCCGTATTTTACTTCGTTTTTGAAATATTTCAGTTTGTTTGATATGTAAATGAGATGGTCTCTGACGTCAGGTGCAGGGTAGAGAATTTTCACACATTAGAATATTAGTTCCATCTTCAAGTTTGTTCCACAAATTTACTTGAAAATGTGCGTATAATAACTCCTCGTGATAATGTACGTTGTAAACTTAGCAATCACTGAGGTATAAGACATTTTTTAATGTGTGAACATTCTCTACCAAGCACCTGACGTCAGAGACCATCTCATTCACATATCAAACAAACTGAAATATTTCAAAACGAAGTAAAATACGGAAAAGTTGTAAAAGGTGTTACTCTATCATTTTACGACTTCTTTCATATTAGACAAACTTAATTTTTGTTGCCAATGTCCTTTAAGGTAAAATCTGAACGTCTTCACCGGCACACTATGCCTATGGACATTGGACATTATCAATAGTAATAATAAATGAACAATGTTGATTACAAATTTTTTGAACTTTCAAGTTGTCACTCAGCAAAGCAGCCAAACAAATTGCTGTTATTCCCGGCATGTCCACCAAAATAACTGCCTAAATAGATGAAATGCATTTTGATATTTGTGACATGATTGCTCATTGTCAAGCTACTGTCGACAAAGCGCAAGGCAATCCAGCAATGACAATGTTGATCAATACTGCATATATAGCATAATGAATGGATGTTCATGTGGAGTGCTTTATCTATATTCTATGTTACAAATGACTATGTCTTGTATAAATGGTCTGAATATGTCAATATATAAATGTGCCTGTGTCTTCACATAAAAAATAATGGGCTCAATCTGAGTATAGCAATTTACAAATCATCTTCATATATCCATAAATAAATATTCGTTAATTTATCTTGGTCCAAATATCCAATGAACTGTATATAAAACAGAATTATAAACAGTAACTAAATTAGTAAATAAGTATAATATTATGTACACAAAATGTCACTATAGAGGGTTTTCACATACATTGCCACCGGATATCAGAATGCAGGTGAAAACAATGGGACAATTTTCAATAAGAAAAGAGCTAAATTAAAATTCCCAAAGGCAAAGGATTGATTAATATGGCCGCCATTTCATTGTTTTGGTACACCAACATAGCCCATATGATGTCACATGAAAAAGCTCTATACAAATAATTTCCCAACGCAACCAGGTGATAAATGTGACATAGTTTAACGCTAAATTGGTTTTAAAAGGTTTTTTGAACATAACTTTAAAAGTCACTGTCCATGACCCAACGTTTCGACACTCCAATCTAGTGTCTTCATCAGGGGTGATTGTTGTAAAGTTAAGATCCCTATTTATACCCTCATAGAACTGATGATGATGCTATCTATTAACAAGATGCAAATATAAGCTTCTGATAAATAAGCTTCTGGTAAATATTAAAGCTTCTGGCAAATAAGCTTCTGGTAAGCTCTATAGACCTTATTCATAAATGGCTGACAACTTAAAATTATTTCATGTGAATATAAATTGAACCTTTATAATGACCTCGTTTTACAGTAACAATCCTTTTCAATTTCATATCTGAAAACGAGTTCATTTTAGGGCCATTTATATGCATGTGAAAGAATATTAATTAAGTGGCCATTTGTGAATAATGTCTATACAGTATGTTGTCCCAATCTAGGTTATCCATGTATGTATAATATTAATCAATAAAAAATGTCTTTTGTAATACAAAATAATGAGTGGGCTTTTTAATTTCAACCTTTTAACAGGCAATATGCTACAGTCCGTCCCATGGTGTGCCATGGTACCCTAGTGACATAGGTCCTATGCTGCCCGTCCAAGAAAACTGAAAGCCTCATGGCCACATTGGCGGCAATAATTTGCAAATACACTAACATAGACAGCCCAAGTTAACGCACAGTGGGCTTATTATTATTATTATTACGTTCTTCACATTCATCTACCATTCCGTTCAAATTTCGAGGAAAAAACGAGGACAATTATTAACTAGAAATACGTTCCGCAATAACCCCTTGCCCGTTTTTTCTACGATTTGGAATTACCAAGTCTAAATACATAACATACGTGCCTATTATATTACGCAAACGTGTATACCCTTCGTAAAAACCTGCTTATGTATTTCGTCAGATCACAAATCGCCAATGGTAGCATCGCGTTATCTGCCCAAATATTGTCCGATTCAAACGGATCACCTAAAACGACTTTTTACTTCCTTATAAGGAGCTGGCCTACCATGTTCCGCTTATTGGAAACAAATTTTTATTGGAAACTAGAAATACGTTATACGCAACACCCCTCGCCCGCTTACTTTTGAAACTTTTATAGCGTAGTTGCTAATTTACTACTGTAATACAGTACTGTAGTTCTTTTACTTGGATTAGGTAAATATTTATTGGAAACAATTGCTTGGGCAATCACGAATTTGCATACAGTTACCCATACTTACCCTTGTAGTTTATTAGATAAAAGCAACGGCAGTAGGTAATAATCTGATTTTGGTTGTAGTAGTAAATCATTTTCTTTTGCCGCTGCTATCTCCTCTGGGCTGGCTTCTATCTGTAGATATGGATTATCCTACAAAAGAAAGTACAAGTACTTATAATATACTTATTACATGATTGAGTCGGTTTTCTTTGATGTACCGCGGGATGTATATAGCATACAGTACTGCCTAGAATTAACCTAACACTGCGGTTGCGGTTCGGTTGCGGTTAATTTGCGGTTCGGTTGCGGTTCATTTGCGGTTCGGTTGCGGTTCGTTTGCGGTTCGGTTGCGGTTCGGTTGCGGTGATGTTGCGGTCCACACATTCGACCGCAACCGCAAGAGTATTGGCGACCGTACACTTCGGATTCCGATCTCGCCCGATCGTAAGAACACGAAAGCAAATGAAATTAGATCTATTCAATGAGTATTCTGGACGCTATTGTGTAGGAAAACGGTGATTTATACATTATTGTAAGAGTGTTTTGTCTGAGTTGGTCAAACTACATTATTTATGTATGATATTGATTCTTACTTCAACCACATGTATGGCTGTGTGTCGTTATTAAGAACGAGTGTAAATGACAAATTGCAAAGTGAAAAGGTGGTAAACTGCCAAGATTTTTAGTCACGAAATACTAACGTTTCGAGCCTAGGCATCCATCAGAGTATGACCTTTAAAATTTAAAGTAATACGACTGGAAAAACGGGTCTTGTCAAAGTGAAAAGGTGGCGAACTGTTAATATTTTTAGCAACGTACATCGGCGCGCGTATTTCCGGCGTAAATTACTTGTTTGTTGAATTAATTGTGCGAGTTAGAATGCTCCAGAAACACAGTCATATAACAAGAGCTTTTAAATTGGAGTATGTATATGAGTCTCGTTACCTTTCACTGCCTGTGACTGGGCATAAATCGACAAATCATATTGATTCAATATGCCAACATGTCATATAAGACGACAAAATTATCAAGCGTTAAAGATTGGGCAGTGTACTATAGCAAGGCAGTTTTTTCGCTAAATTGCAGATTGCAAGTCTACGGTAGAATCGTCGGACTGTTTTTATTGGATTGAATAGCGATTGAGTGATAAACCAGGCAGGTAACGTGATGCCACAGGGAGCCGTAACGTCTATTAGTGAAGCGAGTTTAACAATAAAGCGGGTTTATTTGTTATTAATATATATCCGAGCGCTGGTGCAGTCTATGACCACTGGTCACTGCCATTGCCATTGAGGAGTTTTTTCTTTACGAGCGCTCGAACTTGCCATGCTTGCGGCTTGGCGCGGAAAAATGGAAACTTACCCGGGTATCGTATTGCCGACACTTTACACGAGCCCGGGGTCAAGTCAACCCGTGTTTACATGAATATATTAACCCGGTCGACCCGGCTGTCGTGTAAACGCTAACAGCAGTTTATTATTGTTAGTTTATTATTATTAGACGGGTCGACCCGGGTTGGTCTCGTGTAAACGGCCTCCAGATTATATATTTTGTGTAAAAGATTGACAGATGATATGTTTGACTAATTAACTTCCGGTGGTCGACTCAAGTCGGGGCACAGATGATACGAAAGGTCTCCACTAAAAATGTTTCCAATATATAAGTTACCACAGCTTTCAATTACAAAATTTTCAAAACGACTGTGAACATTAACCTTTAATCTATCATGTAGCCGATTTTCAAGCTAAGATTTTACCTATCAACTACATTAGACGTCAAAACAAATCACTACCGAAATCACTACCGCGAGACGCACAGTCAACGGCCTTCCGAATTATTTGATGTAAACACTGACTCATTGCCTTTCTGGTCTGGTTGTCTGTAATTTGTCCCGATTGTCGACAAAATCAACAAGTAAGAACATTTTAATAGCGATTTAATACAATTCTTGTGTAAAAATACCAAACAAACCCGCTTTACTGTTAAACTCGCTTCACTAATAAACTCCTAGTTCGCTGTTTATAAACTCGCTTCACGTTACGGCTCCCTGTGATAATGCACAAGTATTTATTTTAAGTTGCCACAAGTTCTCCCAAACGATATTATCAAATTCATAGCAAACGATATAATATTCTGAAATAAGTAATATTCTACATCGCTGCCGTAACTTAGCATATTTCATTATTTTGACAACTTTCCCATTTCTTCGAACTGCAACAGAACTTAAACCATGTGTCAAACGACGCCAAACTTCGGAAATAAACGACATATTCCGAAATGCGATTGCGGTTAATATTGCGGTTAGGTTACGCGAGGTTGAACCGCGGACCGACCGAGGTTCGACCGCCGATCGACCGAGGATCGCCTTCGGTTGAACCGGAGATGAACCCAGGTTGAACCGCGGATGATCCGCGGATGAACCCCGGTAAACTGCGGTTTCTGTTAGGTTAATTCTAGGCAGTACTGTACATCCCTATGAATACTAATTAGATAAGAAACGAAGAAAAAAATAGGTAAATCTTTGTCCAAGGTGGAAAAATGGACAAAACTTCGTTAGAAAACCTCCTTAATCATGTAATAAGTCAGATAAACACCTCGGACGCTGCGCGTCCTCGGGGTTGTATATAGCATACATCCCTCGTTCTCGGTGTTTATCTATTACATGTGACACTTCACAATATTCATCAAAAATAGATATTTTCATATTTCACTTCAATACATACAAACGTTGGTTTCAAGTCGAGGTTGGGATTGAGAGGTATGCAGTAAACGTGTTACAACAAGAAACGTAGTGAACTTCCAAAATGAAAGAATGAGACAATGACGTTTCAAGCGAGAGGCCTTCGTCAGAGTAAAATAAAAGTGGGCCCCCCACTACAGTTTAGAAAAGTGCCTGGGATGTTGATACTGGTCACTCCTCCGACGTCAGTTTGCTGATCGATGATAAAAATAGCGAATAACTTTCCATGATCTTCGTCATCTCATTCATTTTAGCCATCTACTCAGTTATATAGGTTTTCCTTGTTTTCTACCCTCTGATGAAGGGCCTTACTCAAAACGCCAGTGTCTCATTTCGTAATTTTCGAGGTTTACCACCTTATATGTTTGAATTAACTTAACAATAAGATTGTCAGCTCGCAAGGGAGCGAAGATCGATCACAGCTGTTCTATGAAAAATATCATGACTATGATCCCTCGTTACACTATTTGACTGCTCTTGATTAATGACCCAGTTGTTCACACGTTGATCAGCACTAATTATGGGTTAAATTTAATTCGCTGTTTATTTTGTCATGTACTGCTTGACATGAATGGTTCAAGCATCCGAAGATAAATCCTTTCTAAATTTGTATATCTAAACAGAAAACTTTAAAGGGACATGGCAATATAAATTAACTTTGTCTCATTTGAAAGAACTCGTGAAATGGTATAACAAGACCTTTTACAATTTTCCCTTATCTTTTTTGGTTTTCGAAATAATTTGACGAAAGACAGCGTGCTGTCTGCCATCTTGGAATTATTTTCGATATGCATGTGACGTCATAAGCAGGGTAAAGTGAAATTTTTATCGTGCCAACCTTACGACATTATGAACCAGAAATTCGATTATGTTGCACTACCTGTACTTCCATTTTCAATTGGCCCACAACATTTTAAAAAGCCTTCCGCGGAAATTCGGTCACCTATGGAGTAGTTTCATCAGGTTTACCCTGCTTGTGACGTCACCAATTTCCTGAAATATTTCAAAAACCAAGAAAGATACAGAAAAATTGTAAAAGGTCTTCTTATACCATTTTACGAGTTCTTTCAAATTAGACAAAGTTAATTTATATTGCCATATCCCTTTAAACATCTCTATCATCATCTATACAGTTTAACCACAACGTTTTCACTAATCCTAGATTAACCAACAATTGGGGCCAGGTGAATATTAAACAAATACAATCAGAGCTCTGTGATTCTGAGTCGAAGTAGCTTGGTCAATCAAATTACAGCAGTTTGACCAGTACAAACCTATACTAAAAGCTTTCATATATAAAACGTTGCGACATAAGAAACGTTAAAGTGCCCCTGCGACGAAATATCACATTACGTTTCCTGGCATTTTTTGTTTTTCATTTTAGGTTAATAAATGTTCGCATTTGCCAAAAAAATGAACAACAAACATTATTTCACAAGAAATTTAACCTCCAAAGTCGCCCAAATTTTGTCCGCCATTGCTCAAAACTTGTTCCAGACGAGCCCGCGATTCCACAGCAGAGTATAATCGCAACCTACGCGTCCGGAACATGTTCGAGTAACGGCGACCCTATAATCGTAAAGAGCATGCTCTTTACAAATATGTAAAAATTCGAGTATTAATCATTTGAGTATTAATCTTTTTTGTTTTTTATTCACTCCAAACGTGTAGTTATCTAATCACACTAGTAATCATCATTCCTTGCAATATAGAATTCCCATTATGTGATCATGCCTACCTTTGCCATATGTCTTTCCAACATGCGCCCAAGATGTTCAACAAGACCTGAGAATGTTGGTCTTTGCTCCGGTTCTTCACGCCAGCAGTCTCTCATGATAGTGTATACTTCTAGCGGGCACTTTGCAGGCTGTGGCATACGACTTCCATTGTGAAGATAATCAAGGAGTTGCTCAGGAGGTAGTCCTGGGTACGGCGTTCCTCCAAGAGTCATCATCTCCCAAAGTAAAACACCGAATGACCAACTAAAAATGCAACAATTGTATACGCAACTGAAAACGTTTAAATGCAGCTTAACAAACGCTGTATATCAGGTTTAATAATACACGTGACGCACGACTTGATAATACATGTTGTTAATTTATTGAACGGCTTCAACAACGAAACTCAAGGGACTGATCTTAAAGTGCCTATGGAATGAAATTTTGAGTTTATTTGCAACTCTGAAAAGCTTGATGTTTCTGATCAATGTGAAAGTTAAGGGTGTTCGGACGTATTTCGTTGCTAAACAACCGGTTGCTAAGGACAGGTCATTTAGTGCCCAATATACTTCACGAGTGGACAATAAATTCAAGGTATAACCAAGATATTTTATGTGTGGAATATGTTGGCAAACGTCTTTCGTTTGGTGACGTATTTGATGACGTCACCATGGCGTCATAAACAAACACAAAAACTCTACAATCTTCGTCATTTTTGATAGTATGCTATATTTGTTGGTGTCATATAAACGTAAATTACTTCCTACAAAAAAGTACGTATGGATTCATTGATAAATTAAATAAAAACGAAGTTATGAGAATTTTATTGTGTTTATTGACCTTAAAAATCCGATATCTTGGCTAATTATTAAAAATTCTTAAAATACATGCGTACTTTTATGAAGGTAACCGTCCACATTCTAATCACATGTAAAAAAATAATTTTTCTTAAAAACCTTCGAAGATTATAGGAATTTTCATATTTCGATGACGTCTCGATGACGTCATCATATGACATTACCAAACGAAAGAGTTTTGTCCACATATACTACATACAGACTGTCTTGATGGATTCTTAAAACTGTGAAATTCTATGGCAAATTTTGTCAATTCTAAGCTTCCTTAGCAACGGATATAAGGTCTGCAAATCGAAATACGTCCGAACACCCTTAAGCGTACTGAAATACTGTGTTGCTGGTGGACCAAACATAAAATAATATAGTTTATATTGGATAAGTACATCTTTGTAACTTTCGCTCTCCATCTGAGTCTCGGTAGGTAAATGGTTAGGGGGTTTCACCGGTAATCAGAAGGTTACAGGTTCGATCCCTGTCTGGGACTTGATGATCGTCCTTGTATCGTCCAATCAGGTAATTGTTTTTAATACGTGGAAGAATACATAAACAAGATCTTCTACGAGTGATTCCGATAACAATATTACGCTTGTTCAGAATTTGCAGAACAGATCCGATTGAAAACCTAGGAACTACTTCGTAAGTCATTTAAGTAATTTTTTATTTGTTTAAAAACACTTACACGTCGCTTTGATGCGTATAAACTCGGTCAAAAAGAGATTCAATAGCCATCCACTTTACAGGCAACAAACCACTCGATGTCTTTACGTACACGTCATCTTTATAGATATCTCTTGCAAGTCCAAAATCTGATATTTTCATTACGTATTTTTCACCAACAAGGATGTTACGAGCAGCAACATCACGGTGAATTAACTACATTTATGGTAAAAATTTAGTTAGTTTGCAGCAAACGATATAAAAAATGCTGACTGCATGTGTAGTCCAGCATGACTGCATGTGTTAACCTGTATGACTGCATATGTAAACCTGTGTGATTGCATGTGTTAACCTGTATTATTACATGTGTAAACATGTGTGATTGCATGTGTTAACCTGTATTATTACATGTGTAAACATGTGTGATTGCATGTGTTAACCTGTATTATTGCATGCGTTAACCTGTATTATTTTTTATTGCATGTGTAAACCTGTATGATTGCATGTGTAAACCTGTATGATTGCATATGTAAATCTGTATGATTGCATGTGTAAACCTGTATGATTGCATATGTAAACCTGTGATTGCATGTGTTAACCTGTATGATTGCATGTGTTAACCTATATGATTGCATGTGTTAACCTATGATTGCATGTGTTAACCTGCATGGTTGCATGTGTAAACCTGTATGGTTGCATGTGTAAACCTGTATGATTGCATATGTAAACCTGTATGATTGCATATGTAAACCTGTATGATTGCATATGTAAACCTGTATGATTGCATATGTAAACCTGTGTGATTGCACGTGAAAAACGTTAGGACATAAAACTGCCGCACGCCCGACCCAGAATAGTGAAAACTTCGTGAACGAATTGTGCGGAGTAACCGTTTGTCCTGGATAGTTTAGTGAAATTAGTCAAACAGTTCATACTGAAATAAAATATCAGATGTGATGTTAACCTGGGTTAGTGCAAATCAGCTTTTAAACAACCTGATCTCGCTAGACATATAAGTCTGGTTTCAATTAAACGTTTCAGTTAACAGTGTAAGATAATGATTTGAAGTTGATCATCATGTTACCCCAAGTTCAACCCAGCTGGATTTCACGTTCATTTCTACTTTTGTTTTCTTATTTTCTTGCAGTTGGTGGAAATTTATATGTTTTAACCAAGTGATCAAATATTCCGGACAATAATTATTGTGTTATATAGAGAATAATACATGATGTACTGAAATATGAAATTTATTTGGAGTTTTGAGCTGCATATCTCACGAGTGAGCGAAATGAGATTTCCTGTTCAACACAAGCAATAAATAATTAACTTTCATATTTCAGCACTATACAACAGTTATCTATTATGTTGTTAAGTATGCTCGGCTTTTTTTCGATAAACACGAGTATTTAGACATGTTCATTAAGGCCTATCTAGGAAATATGGTTTTTCTTTATGATTGTCATCTTGAGGTATGCGATTTACTGACAAGCGTGTTAAAGGAGCAGTGCCACGATATTAATTGGCAAGTATCAATTTTTACATTTGATCTAGCGTAAACCGAAATAGTATATGTAAGATGTCCAACGTTTTGATCAAAGGGCCTTCGTTAGAAAGTGAAACATCAAAGGCCCTTCGTTAGAAAGTGAAAGATCAAAGGCCCTTCATTAGAAAGTGAAAGATCAAAGGCCCTTCGTTAGAGTATTCCATTTGTATAGCTAACGTGAAGCTGTGAAGCACGGTGGAAAGCAGATTTCAGACTGAATCGGAGCAACTATTACTAAAAAGTATGTGAGTGCTGCGTAGACAGTGTTTTGATATATCAAAGCGAAAAGGTGGTGAACTGCCGAGATATTTAGTAACGAAATACTGACACGTTTCGAGCGGAGCCCCCTGCTTCGAAGCCATAACATTTACCACCTCTCGACGAGCCGTCCGGGGTGACATCCGGGGGTGTGTGACATCCGGGGGGGGGGGTGACATCCGGGGGGTGCGAAACTAGGAAATATTGTAGTTTCTGTTATGTAACCTAAGACCTGTGACCTGTCAACCTTGACGGTCACGTGAGTTAGCCTTGTGACGGACACGAGATAGGAGAGTCTCCATGTTATGTGACAGAGAGACCGAGAGTAATAATAGACTTTATACACGGAGATCTACCAATAAAGTAATAAACACAACATGGTGTCAGAAGTTGGATGAGAAAACTAGAAAAGTCCAAGTAAACGTAAGCTACGCGCTACAAATTATTTTGCTACCATTCTACTGTGAACTAGTGTTATATTAATCGAGGTCGAAGGTCGTACAAAATGTCAACAGATTCGACCGAGGGCGCGAGCGGCTCCGCGGCCCATAATATTGACGGAACCCAGCACATATTGCCTGTGAAACCACCAAAAGCGTTTGATTTTGCCAAGCACGAGGAGTGGCCTCGTTGGATAAAAAGATTCGACCGTTATCGTATCGTTTCTGGACTTCATAAACAAAATGAAGAACTTCAAATGAACGCCTTCTTGTACGCCATGGGGGGCGAAGCTGAAGATATTATGTCAAGTTTCGCGTTCGCTGAACCGACCGATGCAATGAAGTACGATGTGGTAAAAGGTAAATTCGACAATCATTTCGTCGCCAAAAAGAACGTTATCTACGAACGTGCAAAATTTAACCAACGCGCACAAGCACCAGACGAACCTGTAGAGAATTTCATCACTGCTCTTCACTGTCTAGCCGAGTTTTGTGAATATGGCCAGGCTTAAAGAAGAAATGATACGGGACCGTCTTGTCGTGGGACTTAAAGATATGAAGCTTGGCGAAAAGTTACAGATGAACGCAACACTTACTTTGCAAACCGCCGCTTCATCCAGCTCAATAAAGCAGTGAAACGGGAAAATCACCCAATGCCAACGACCGAACAAACACTGGCCAAGCTTGCTGGTGCCAAGATCGTCTCAAAGTTAGATGCTAACTCTGGATTTTGGCAGAGAAAACTCAGTGTTAAATCCAAGTATCTCACTACCTTCATAACTCCATGGGGGCGGTACTGCTACAAACGACTTCCGTTTGGTATATCGTCAGCACCAGAACACTTCCAGAAGACCATGCAGCGTATACTCGTTGGATTGGAGGGAGTCGAATGTCAAATGGATGATATTCTAGTATTTGGAGAGTGCCGCAAACAGCATGACATGCGTTTGGAGGCCGTCCTCAGCCGTCTTGAAGAGAATGGAGTCACCTTAAATCAGGAGAAGTGTGAATTTGCTAAAGAGAAAGTAGCGTTCCTGGGCCATAGGATTGGTAAAGATGGAATAGAAGTTGATCCTTCGAAGGTGGAAGCAATCCAACAGATGAGAGCTCCCTCAGATGTTCCAGAATTGAGAAGATTTCTCGGTATGGCGAACCAGATGGGCAAGTACCTACCTAACTTGGCTCAGACTAGCAAGCCACTGAGAGACCTGCTGAGCAAAGAAAGTGCTTGGATCTGGCATGATCCTCAACAAAAAGCATTTGAAGAAATCAAGAAGCAACTAATGTCTGCTCCAGTCCTTGCAATCTATGACCCACGTTTGGAGACAACAGTCTCGGCAGATGCATCTTCATATGGAATTGGAGCTGTTTTGACACAGAAACAACCCAAAGGAGATTGGAAACCGGTCGTCTTCATCTCAAGAGCCTTGACGAGCACTGAGCAAAGATATGCTCAAAGTGAGAAAGAGGCACTGGCTACAACATGGGCATGTGAGAGAATGGCAGACTATCTGGTTGGCAAAACATTTCATATTGAAACTGACCATAAACCTCTCGTTCCATTGCTTGGCTCGAAGAACTTAGACGAAATGCCTCCAAGAATCCAAAGACTGCGAATGCGACTTATGCGATTTGATTACACTATCTCTCATGTTCCTGGTAAAGATCTGGTAACTGCTGACACATTGTCACGAGCACCATCACAGTCTATACCCAACCGAGAACTCGAAAAGGAAATCAACCTCTATGTGGAGAGTGTATTGCTTCAATTACCTGCCTCTGACAAGCGACTAGAAGAGATTTCAACTAGACAGAGAGAAGATCCGGTATGCAAGAAACTTCAAGAATACTGTGAGGAAGGATGGCCAGATGTTACGAAACTGCCCAGTTCAATTCGCGCATACTGGAGTCCCAGAGGCGAGATCTCCCTGGTACGAGGACTTCTCCTTAAAGGCTCCCAACTAATTATTCCTTCTACCATGCAGCTGGAAATATTAGATAAAATTCACGAGGGGCACCAAGGCATTGTTAAGTGCCGGCGACGAGTCAAAGAATCAGTTTGGTGGCCTGGAGTTAGCAAACAAATCGCAGACATTGTCACGAACTGCCGTAAATGCATTGAGCATAGAGTCCCTGCTCGAGAGCCTATGATACCATCAACTGTTCCCGAGGGACCTTGGAAGATCCTTGGCACTGACCTCTTTTACTTAAAAGGAAGGACATACCTGTTGGTAATCGATTACTTTTCTCGCTATGTTGAGGTCTCACCCCTGCTGACTTCTCAGAAATCAAGTGAAGCAATACGAGCATTAAAGTCAATCTTTGCACGTCATGGCATCCCGGAGATCCTGAGATCTGACAACGGGCCCCAGTTTGCATCCACTGAATTTGACCAATTTTCAAAGGAGTTTGCCTTCACTCACTTAACTTCGAGACCCAAGCTACCACAGTCCAATGGAGAAGCTGAACGTGCTGTCCAGACAGTAAAGAATGCTCTGAAGAAAGAAGAGGACCCAGCAAAAGCCCTTATGTCTTACCGAGCTACACCATTGGAAAACGGTTACAGCCCTGCAGAGATGCTGTTTGGTTGCAAAATTCGAACAACCGTTCCTGTTACACCGGATCAGCTGAAACCATCATGGCCAGATGTGGAGAAGATTTGGAAACACGAACAAGAGAGCAAGTTAAACCAAGTGCATCGTTACAATGCCAGGTACAGGTGTAAAGATTTGCCTGAACTGAAGCTTGGAGACTCAGCATGGGTCGTTGACCAGAAAACACCCGCAGTAGTCACAAAGAAGGATACAACACCAAGGTCGTACACGGTAATGACAGAAGCTGGCACTCCCATCAGAAGAAACCGTCGTCATCTGGTACCAATGCCCACAGACGACAGCAGCACCAGTGCACCTATCCATCAGTCAGAAAGCCCAGCTGAATCACCACAAATCAATGTAGAGACAGAGATTGTAAAAACAAGATATGGAAGATCAGTTAAGCCTCCAAGTCGACTTGGATATTAATACTTAAGACATGAACCTTAATTTCTATATTTAGTACTCAACTTTCATATTTACTTTAAATTGTTGTTTACTCTAAATTGTTTTACCAAAGAGAGATGTTATGTAACCTAAGACCTGTGACCTGTCAACCTTGACGGTCACGTGAGTTAGCCTTGTGACGGACACGAGATAGGAGAGTCTCCATGTTATGTGACAGAGAGACCGAGAGTAATAATAGACTTTATACACGGAGATCTACCAATAAAGTAATAAACACAACAGTTTCGAACAAAATAAAATCTTGAACTTAAAGATTGAATACTGTTTTACTATTTTGAATAGGTTTTAAAGTCAAATGAAACTCCGAAGAGGATTGAATGAGATTGCAACAGAATTTTAACCCGCTCGCGTATTCTGGACAGGATGCCCTAAAATCAAACATTCGCGCATGCGTGTTCAGTTTGGCTCTGCTCCTTAACGGGCGTTTTGCAACATTTACCATCATAAATAAGAATTATGTCGCTTGCAAACAATTACATACGCCAGAATGACAATTGTTAAGAAAAATCGTATCGCGTAGATGGACCTTTAAGGCAAGCAATAAATATATTCGCATGCAATCTTTAGGGAAAGTTTGTAATATCTAACTGAGATGAAAAGTTCGTCTATCCAATTTCGATTTTATCTAAAAGTATTTTGAAAATGAACATTCTCGGTTTCTCAATACCTCATCTCGTTCCATAGATATTAAAATTCACAAGATATAGCAAATAGCGAGCAGAATGTTTTGAAACTTTACACATGTATTGCAATGATGAAAGTGCACACCACTGTATACAGTATGTTGTTAAAATTTGTTTATTTCTCCTCCATCAAACAACGTTTACTGCAGTGCATATATTCGAAGATGACACATAGATATTGTATTTCTGAGGTCTAAATCATCTTATTCTTTAAGAAAGAGACAGAAACTAAGATTTTAATTTTTAAATAAAAGACTACTGCTTCCCAGCGATCCTCATTGGTATACATGTGCAAAGTATCAAAATATTATGTTTGTTATTTGAAGAGATATTCCTTAGTTCCTTAGACGTCATACGGCATCTAATTTGCATGTTTCAAAAACCTGAATATCTCTGGAACGAGATGAGGTATTGAGAAACTGAAAAAACCATTCTGTTTCACTTTCAAAATACTTTTAGATAAAATCAAAATTGGATAGACAAATTTTTCATCTCAACATAGCACTTTAAGTGAAGGTACATGAATAGTGTTCATTGAAGTTTAAGATATTGAAACAAGATTACGGTTATTTCTATAATCTACCTTTTTTTCTGCCAGAAACTCCATTCCTTTAGAAACCTGTAAAGCAGCACCAACTAAATCAATAAGCGTGAATTCCTTTTCAGGATCAAACACCTCCTTAACCCAGGTGTTGTTGTAAATATCTCGTTTTGATCTCAGAAACGACAACAGGTTTCCATGGGGACAAAACTCCAAAATTACGTAGAGCTTACGACCAGTGGTACATGCTCCAAGCAGATTGACAATATTATTATGTTGACCAAGATGAATCATTAACTTTAGTTCAGAAGCCAAATCACGAATTTCACTTTCAGTTGCAGTTGCTGAAAAAAACAAAGAATGTTAAGTTGCAAAGAATACAAAATGTCTTCTTTACAAATGTTATATTTACAAAGAATATAAAGTGTTTTCCTTTCTTGTCCTACTTTCTCGCGTGTTTAGAAACACATTGACATATCAACCAAGCAATATAGACAGTAAAAAAGGAGACTAACTTTGACTGAAATGTAAATTTTGGCGACAAATCCCGGGGACATGTCGCGGGGACATGTTGCAGGGACAAATCCCGTCGTGTGTACAAATCCCGTCGTTTGTCCCCGAAACATGTTGCATGTATTCAAAATGATTTGAATTCGTGCGACATGTCGCGGTGACAAAAGTATGTCCCCGTGACTTGTCCCGGGACAAAATTAAAATAAACCAATCACATAACGTTATTTTACTTTTCCTTTTCCTTTTCTGACATGTCCCCTCGTGTGTCCTCAACAAGGGAAATGTCCCCGCGATTTGTCGCTTCGTGTGTCCTCAACAGGGGAAATTTCCCGCGACACGTCCCCGCGATTTGTAGCCTCGTGTTATATATATTATGATTTTACTCAGGAAGACCCAAATATTACGAAGATGTGAAATCCCCAAACGTGAGATAGGCACTTTAAAGGTCTTCCAGCTGGCAATTAAACTAGCGCTCTAACCAACTGAACTACAGAAGCCGTTGCCGTGAGCTTAGCACGAGTTCAGTATTTATGGTAATGTGGGTAATGTAGGTGATGCAATAAAGGGTATATTACAGTTAATATTTTGCATTTACACTAGGTGAATCAGATGAAGGAAAAGTTACTGTAAATTATGAATGTGCAATCACTACTTTTAAGCGATTCTTTTAACTCTTTCCTGTCCGGCCCAGTCAAAAGGGGTCATAGAAGACCCCCGAAGTCGTCAATCGAAAAACACGGCACACGGTAACGCAAGATTAAAAATTGAAATTCGACAAGCGCCAGGGACATGAGATCCACTCACACGCCAAATTTGATTTGATTTCATTAACAACTCTGAGATTGGTGGCATTTTGGATTTTCATGATGCTACGCGGGCGTGCAAGATGGCCTTTTCTAGAAAAATGGAAGTTTTTCAACCTGATTTATGATAATTAATGCTAATTTATATTAACATAATGTGTCTTGTTCGGAAAATTCAAAAGCATTGGTAACAGCCGGTTTATTGGGCTTTCAGAAAAGGTATAGGTTTCGCAACAGTTATGAATATTTCCCGAGATATCAATAGAACAAAGAGGTAGTTCAATTTTGGATGTTTTTCAGCCGGACAGGAAAGAGTTAAAGTAATTAAGTAACTACAAATTTGAAAAAGTGCACTTAACCCCGAAATTATTTTTATTTTGTTTGAAATGGCATTAAAAATTATGAAGGATGACGTTGACCGTTTTTCAATATCGATTTTTGTTATTTGGTCGTTTTGTAATATGCGAATAAAGGTAGAGATGACGACAATTTTGACCAATAGCATTGGGGCAAGTCTTAAAATCGGACATATCTTCGAATTAACCACCAAAACCACTTGAAACTTTGCATGTGGACAGACCACCAAACGGAAGAAAATCGTGCAAATTTTATTGTTGCCATAGTAACAGATTACTGCGGGTTTGGGTCTTTTGAATTTTTAGAATCGCGTTTTCATCGATTTCTGCGAGAAATGTTCTGGAGAATTAATTATAAGAAATTATTACAATTAATAATGAGCGATATTACTAATTTTTGAACAGAAATAGGTTGTATAATGTAATTTAAAAAACGTAAATGAATTTATAGGAAACCCTAAACTAGCCATTTTTAATTCGTTTTAAAATATTTTTTAATTATCGCACTTTCGAAGCACGAAATTGGTAAACTGCATCCGTAAATATCTTGTCAATCATTGATATAAATTATTCATTTTGTCTTTTAATAGCGCTCCGTCGAGATGACGTCAGTACCGATGTTTGTCCAATTTTACCCATAATTCTTGCGGCCATAACAAAAGAAATAGCTCATTTGCAATAATTTGTGAGTCAATTTTTGAGCTATTAATAGCAGCCAGATTCTGCTCTACGCTATTGAAAGAAGGCATACCTTAGAAAGTAATTATTTCTGCATTTTTCACAAAACTCAACGTTTTCTTGACTTTCGTTTCGAATTATGTCAGCCTTGACTGACGCGAAGCGTGAATGACCAAGTGACGAAGTTCAAACAAAAAATCAGGTTCTGAGTCGACGTATTTGGATTGTCGATAAATAAGAAAGTCTCTATAGGGTTTTCTAATGGGCGAATTTCCGAAGTATTTATCACGTCAAGTTGGCAACGAAGCACTTCAAAACACTTCGTTATCGTATGGAAAGATAAACACAAACGCGCAATGCACCACGGTTGACACTCACCCTTTAAAATATAATAAATTAATAGTCCTAAAATAATAGTGCTAAAGATATATACATCATAACACGAAATGATAGTTTGTCAAATATTACAAATTGACGATGTAAATGAGTACGTCAACATATGACCATGCATTACGTGTCTCTTATTTTCTCTGTGTTACTGAATTTTATGTGTCGATTGTCGTTGTGTAGCTGACCCAAACAACACAACACAGAATCGGTATGCACGGAGAACGATTTATTAGAGCAAAATACCATCTTATATCCTACACCATTGGGTGCGAACTTCGACCATAAAAGGAATTGCGCGTCATTAAAATCGTTCGTACTAAAAAATTTAAAAACCATATAATTCCGACGAAAATGGACAATGAAAGTATTAAATTCGGGCAAATTCTGGTCTAGAAAAGCAAGACTTTAAAGTGGCTATAACTTTAAAAAAAATTATTGTTTTATTTGGAAGAACTTTTAAAATGATAAAGTAACTTCTTTTGAAGATATTTGCTTTTTCACTTTGTTTTTAAAATATTTCAGTTTGTTTGATATGCAAATGTAAGGAATTTCGTCACACATGCATGACTTACCGGAGAAGTTTGTGTATCACTTTCATTCTCAAACGAAATCTTTTAAAATCAAGAAGTTTGGTGTTGTGGGAGAAACACACGCACATGTTATTCACACTAAAAAGTGTTTCATTTCATAAAAATAAAGATATATAACATTTCTGATAAGTCGTTATGCATGTGTGACGAAATTCCAGACATTTGCATACCAAACAAACTGAAATATATAAAAAACAAAGCGAAGAAACGAAAATCTTTAAAAGAAGTTACTTTATCATTTTAAAAGTTCTTCCAAATAAAACAATAATTTTTTTGACGTTATATAGGCACTTTAATAAAAGTAAGCAAGTTATTAGATGAAATGGACAAAGGAACATTTAGTTAGGCCGGCCGGTATA